>KN726238.1:17129-48001 GCA_000816745.1 Ancylostoma duodenale
AAGTAGCAGAGCGACTACAAGAGAAATGAGGGAAATCGCTAAAGATCCACAAAATAAAGTATATCCACGACGGGAACGTTTGAGAACGAAATGACCACGCCAGCTTCTGTGATGTTTAGAAGATGAACCGCGTGGTGGCCCGCCGTCGCTGCAAGTATGCGCCGCTCTGAAGAAATTCACAAGGGAAGTGCACTAGGCTCACCCCGGGGATCGAAACGAAACATCCCTTTGCAGAAGCATTGTCTAAGATGATGTTGATGTATACATATTATTTTTGCCCAATGGTCCTGATTCGATCAGGAGAGCGCGCCAAAAATTTTTATATTGCACTGCCACAGAACTCCATGTAGAGCTGGGATTTATGAAACTTTGACCACTTAAACCAACTGTGATTACCTTGATTACCTTTCCTGGGACCATAGAGTGTTTAAAGACCCACTTTCGAATAACTTGGTATCGTTTCATTATGGGAAGATTATGGGAAGATGAGCCAGGCATGCCATCGGTGGCGAGGTGGCCGAGAGGATAGCGCGTTAGGCTGTAAAGCGGGAGGTCAGGGGTTTGGATCCTGCCGGCCGGGTTCTGTTTTGCATTTATGAATTTTAGACCTTTAAACTTGTTTCGAGTATTTGTAATGATCAGAACACATCAGATACATGCACCAGTTCAAGAACCACTCCAGGAACTTCGTCCGATGGGATACCCATTCGGCCACCTCACAGCGACTGCCATGCTTGCACCTAGGACACATGATCGAGTAACCAGGCAAAACCAGGTTATTCAAAAATGCCTCTACAAACGTTCGATAGTTCATAGGACAGCTAATCACGGCAACCATGGTCTGTTTGCCTGGCCAAATTTCCGACCGTAACGCCATTTTCTAGGGCTACGGTAGGCGTACAGTAGCATGCGGTACCTACCGTAGCCCTACAAAAATAGCGCTACGGTACAAAATGGATTTGATGTTCGCATTCATGCCTCAAACAACCTTCGCATGCAAAGTTTCAGTCGCGAGAACCTTTTTTAAAAATCTTGAGCGCGTGAAATATGAATGGCTTCCGAAAAGTTTTTGGTGCGCTCTCCTGCGCGCATCAGGACCATTGGGCAAAAATGATACACATACATTAGCATCGCCTTAGACAATGTTACCAAAAATGGATGTTTCGTTTCAATCCCTGGGGATAGCCTCTTGCACTTCCCTTGTCAGTAGAGGATTGCTCCCAAGTTACTTCGATGGGCATAAAGCCAGGACAATCGGTTCGAATATGAGAACGGTATATACAAAAACTGGGTGGATTTAAAGAGAGCAAGCAAAAAGCGATGGATTAAAAATACGAATGAGCTTTAGCGAATAGCCTAGCATACAACGTCAAAGTTTACAACACTGACAAGTAGAAATATTCAGAGTACTGCTGAATTCGCAGATGAGAAACTAATGGGAGTCGTCCCTTTTCTTTAAAGAGGTTTACTAAAGGACAAACCGTAATATTAGGTTGATGCAAAAGTAATGGCGCCGCTTTTTTCAAGGACATGTAATTCCACTTGAACAAAGTATTACAACTAGGTAGGATAACATACTTGTAGAGCAGAGGAAGCTCTTTTATTTTGTGGGTATAAGGGGTTTTTCCTGCAGTTATCAGAGGCGCAATAGTTGAAAATGTCCAGAAAACTCGTGTTCAATTTTTCAAATTCCCGTGATTTTTCTATCACACCACAGGCAATACGGCCCAGAACACTTTCTTTGTATTAGGTAATGATGCCAGTAATTACTCCATATGTGAGCTCTGGTGCAACGGCTTCGCTGTTGGAGGAATGTGGATGTGCACTTTTTGGAGCATTTTCCTTGTTATTTCTAGGATTCTTTCTGGAAGCTTCTCTGCTTTCCAGAAAGTACACCTTCAACAACATCTACTGCTGTATTGGCTCCAAAGAATCGCGAACTGTGTGCCGGAAAATACGCTTGAGACGCTCAAAAGCCCATTTTCTGCAACCCAAATTTTGGCCAAAATTTCCTTCCGAGAGCTGGCTTGAACTTTGACAATTTAAATAGAAAACTTTTGTGTAGTCATCGTATTCTCCAGAAAAAATTGTAGTATTTCTATCGCTTTTCATTGCTCCAGAAACTCTTACTCCGCAAGAAAAAATTCGCCAAACATGATGACATGAAGACAAGGTTATCGTTGTTCTTGGTTTCGCTGCTCCACGAGATATAGACGTACGGCGTCAGGGACCTGCTCAAACGATAAGCAGTGGTCCCTGCTAATTGAAGGAATTTTATGGTCTGCCGGAGTTATCGCTCATTAAAGTTGTCAAAGAAAATAAAGTCAGCACGAAAAAGAGCCATTTCTTTTGCATCAACCTAATACATATTGATATGCGTATCAACACAAACGTAACGTTTTCACTCAACCATGTCTTGAGAAGTTTCCAAATCGACTGTTGTGCTTATGCATTAGGTGTTAACATAAGTCCTTGCTCTTTTCTTAGTTGCTATTTTTTCCACCCCTCACATGCACTATACCTTCTGAAAGCGCCTTCCTTCCTCTACAATACTGTCATTGAGCGTTTTTGCGGAACTATTGATTTACATAATTTCTGAGCCTAAAAAGAAAAACGCCAATTCAAGGAAAAACCTAATTTCCTCTATGGATTCAGTAGGGACCGAGGGACCAGGAAGCATTCCACCCTGTTTATGCATGTAATCATTGTATTAGGTTGTCGGAAAAGTTTCCCGCTACTTAGTTTAGTATTTTGTTCCTCATCTTAAGATTGATTGGAAACTTCCCATCCTGTGTGTATATAAACGTTGGTCAACATTCTACTTACATCTAATTTGTCTTCGAATTTCGTTATGGTCATGGCTGAAAAAAATTGTCCTTTACTCCAAGCAAGTTCGATTGCTTCTGCTTCACAAATTCAGAAAATCAGAAAACATAGTAACCCAAGTGATACAAAGAAGAATATATGTGATGCAATGGGCACTTCGACTGTCTCTTACGATATGACAAAAGTTTGGTTCCGCAAGTTCAAAAACAGCGAATTCGACTTCGGTGACAAACGAAGGTCTGGTAGGCCGGCCGAAATGGCTGACGAGCGCCTTCTGAAGCTGATTGAAAAGGATCCGCGGCGTGACACCCGTGAGCTGGCAGAGGAACCCCAGCGCCATCACGACACTATAGCTGCCCATCTGCATCGCCCCGGAAGGAAATGGAAGTTTGACGTATGGGTACCTCATGATCTGAGTAGAAATCAGCTTCACGCGTAGATATTCATCCGCATGCGTCAACTTTTTAACATTTCGACGAACTTTGACCTGGCTTGACAACTTGGTCACAGGTGACGAGAAGTGGATGGCCTACGTGAACGACAAGCAGAAGCGCCAGTGACGTGGAGATCCTGGGATTCCAACACCAAATACAGAACTCCATCCCCAGACAGGCAATGCTTACTGTTTGCTGCGATTGCAAGGGGATATTTATTGGCCACCCATACCACCGAAGTCCACCATTACAGGCGAACTCTATTGCAGACAGATGGGTCGCGTCGTTGCGGCGCTACCTGGAAAGCAGGACAAAGTTTACTTTCTCCACGACAACGCTAGGGTAAACGTTGGTAAGGAGACCCAGCAAAAGCTTCACAGCCTGGGGTAGCATGTCCTGCCTCGCCCCTAGTACTCATCAGACCTGACGCCAACAGGTAACCATCTGGTCTTGTCGCTGTTCAATCAAATGCATGGGAAAAAATCCGACAATATGGACCAACTCAAAAAGTGATTCACAGAGTTTTATGGCTCAAAACCCCAAGATTTCTATACAAGCGAGATCCAAAAAATATCTGATAAATGGCAATACGTTGTCGATTACAATGGTGCATATAATTATTAATTGTCAAGAAAGAAAAATGAAATTGAATAAAAAACAAAAAATAGTGAGAAACTTTTCTGACAACCTAATAGAATATAAACGCAGAAGAACATCATCAGTGGAAGTGTTGTAGCGCCAGTTTGACAAATTTTCGAAGGTGGGGTCTGACGTTACCATGGGGTAATATGACTAGACCCTCGCGATTGGACTCTTATGGCGGAATTACCTCAGTTATTTGCCGGCTTTAAGAAATATGATACCCATCTATAACATAAGGTTCCTTAGGAACAATTCCCGGGCCTTAGTGTAACAAATTTGTTCGCTCAAGGGGTTGGTGTCATCGAGACCAAATATTTCTTCTTTATTCTTAGGAAATCGCTAATGACCAGTCGTTTCAAGCGAAACGTTTCTTTCATACTTAGCACAGGTCACTTGGCCAGCCAGTTTTGATGGCCTTTCGAGTTTCAACTGATTGACGGGATAGGTGACTGTCGGTTGCGCTGTTTTTCGTTGGCTAATAGCTTTACTTCGCAGGCATAAAACTCAAGCAATCTATCGCTTCAATAAAACATTTCAGAATACTCTTGTAGAGGAGGTATAGCGCTTTCGAATCGTCTATCAATTGTACCTGAAAGACGGCAAGTTGTTGGAGAAACGCGCATCTGAAAAGAAGCGCAAGGACTTTTGTTAACACCTAATAGATGCTTGTTTTTGTATATAACTGTCGCTTCTTTTCTGTACTCATGTAATCCTCCACTCATAACTATTGAAATAAAGCTTTTTTCACCCGAGATTCACTTGAAGTTTCTCCTCACCGGTGAAGATGTAATCAGATTATTTGTAAGAAGAAAAGAGAAATAGTATTACTCGATGTCCTTATGATGATTTATTCATGAATTCACTTGAACCCCAAAATAAATATTTACTGTCGCGATTTAGCAAATCCGATTCGTTTGAGACCCATATCGTGAATGTTACAATATTGTCTGATAAACGGATCGCCGAGAATCCATTGTGGTCCCCACCAGGTTGTGTATCCAGACATTGTGAGAATACATTTGTCCTCGCCAAGGTCTAGGACAAAGTTGGATGCTTCTATGGGGTAGCTGTGCTCCCCGATATGGAGCACAATACTTTCCTTCGTCTTGCAGTCGATGAAGTACAATTTCTCGTCCTTATCGAACTGAAAGAAGTATTATAATTTGAAAAAAAGCAAATTACTTAGAGTTGGTGAATTTCCCTGCCAAATCTTCCGCTCGTACTATTGTTAGTCTATATATGTGATTCCATTGAAACATAGCGTCCAGAAGTAGATCTTACAATTAGTTTTGACTAGAAATGTTGTTCTGCATACTTTAATTGGGAGATATACGAGGATTTCTCCTAAAGGTGGCTGACCAAAAGTTCATTCACCTTCACCAAGGTGTGTGAACAGCTGCAATGCATTGTTCACAGAGTTATAAACTGTCTAGAATAATTTAATGAGGTTCCATTCAACGAGAAATACAAGCAAATAGGGGTTTGTTCTCTACTTGTTTCCACTGTCTTTGCAACTTGACATAGTTACTTGCACTCATCTTATAAAGCAAAAATATGATATTCCGATAAAGTTTCTAGTAAAAGAAAATAACGGAATAAATTGCGTTGTAAATATAACATTACCGTAGCATTGAGACGTTTTGCGATTTCTTGCACAATGTATGTTGGAGCAGCTATGAATGAGGATCCTGTGTCGGAGATAACTTCCCACCGATTTCTCTGAGTGTATCCGGCAACGGTATAGCCGAGAAGCTTAAATTTGTGGATAAAAATGTGTAGAGAAGCTCATTCATCACATATTAGGTCGTCAAGTATGGAATGGCGGATTTTGTAAGCGGTCAGTTTGACAGTTTCTATCTTTAGAGTTCTACTAGATAATATTGTATTTTTATTTTCGTTAGATACATGCTACATCTTTCAAAATAACCTTCTTGCTTTTCGATCGGCTCTCAAATTTTTGTTTAAAGGCCTTTTTTTGAGCATCTACCTAGAGACCAAAAATCGTGTCATTTTGGAACATGGGTTCCATCTCCGAGTCATTAGAGCAGAGGGAACTGGAAACAGTGGTGAAATGTCTAGGAAAAATGAAGATGAGGAGAAATGAGACATTCGGCTAGTTAAGCAGTGAACAGCGTTTGTTTGGAAAGCTCTGCTCAGGTAACTTAAAGCTAGGGAGTGAGCCTTATGATGAACCTGGATAGCGATGAGCTGAAAGCCGTAGCGGAAGCGAATACTAGTCATACTATGTCTGCGTAAGCAGCAAGGTTTTAGTATTTTCTAGGGTCTTCAGAACCCAATAATATTTTGGTATTCACATCAGTATGACAAGGTAAATTGGGTGAATAAACTAATTTTCCCCAGTTTGACCGTCGAAAATGGTTGCCAATTTCCGACAATTCTTCACAAACCCTCGCTGCTTAAGCCAGAGGAGCATAGGTGGAAAACCATCTGCCGCTCAGTGTACTGGGCAAATCTTGCCCTACCAGAACGCAGACCCCTTCAGACCACTTCTTGCTGGAAAAATTGTTCAATTTTCAACATGATGTTGTGAACGCCTTTTGCCACTTTATCGCCACCTGCTTCCCACGGTTCTCCAAACTGTTGGTGCCACCAAGCTACCATTAAGATGGCGAGGCTTTGCCGATAGCACAGGTGCATACGTGGATTTCTGTGCCCCATCTTTTTTGAAAAACAGAACTCAAAACTTCGTCATTCAAAATCAGACGTTTCATACTTGACGAGCTGATATACACAACGCTGGATATTCGCTTGTGAAGCATTGTCCGTGACTACCACACATAACCGTCTATTGCCAGTACCCAATAATTCTTCTCTTTGTTCAAGGACATCGCAAAGGAACGATTGATCTCGTATTTTTTGGGGAGCGGGACAGACGCTAGGAAGTTTACTTCTTCTTTTGAACTTTTTGTGTTACCGAAGTCTGCACTAGCGAATTTTTACAGCGACATAGGAGATTGGCCTGACGAAAACCTAGCCAGGTTTTGTTGCCAACCCTTCTCTCAGGAGGGACGACAACACCGAGTTAAAAAAAAAACTTTTGAACTGAACAATTTTAACTAATTTTGAAGTTTTAACCCTTTCAGGCCAAGTTAACAACCGACAACAACCAAAAAAAACTGCGTTCATCCTAAAAGCTTTGAAACTAGCCCTCCGTTCTAGAGTTCGATTTAAGCGAACAACAGACGTGCGGTGGAGAGGTGGATGAGATTGTGTCGGAGTCTTTTCTCCGTACTGGTAATGTCACTTTCAAGGTTGGAGAGATGGTTAACCGCTCAACCCCCGGGACAGCACAAGGATGAAAGATGTCCAAATGTAGAGGGTCGCGACACGGATGCATGTATTTGATGATTTTACAACGGAAAAACACTACATCGGTACGCTTAGCTGCTACGGCACCGCAATGTAGCGATCACCACGCGTGTTACTGTACGTCTCCGGGTCCGCAAAAACGTCCACAGTCACAGCCGTTGAATCCAAAAATTCTTGCGAGACTCGCGTTACTCACGGGATTTGTGGGTTTTACGCATAACTTCATAACAATATTCGGAGTGGTGTTCCGCCCATGTACGTGCATCAATCAGTACTGTTTCCGAGCATTTGTCACAAATATAAGGTTGAGTTAAATGTTCTCGGACGAACTGACGTTATTTTCATTTATCTTACAATTTTTAAACGATAACTGTGAATCATTTCAATCATGCCCCATTGGCATCGATCGTCTTCTGCTAACGTTCATGCAGATCCTAGACGCCTTTGAACGAATGACTGGGAATCTAGAATGCTGCGACCTGGCCCTCGAAGAACTGCTTGAGTGCTTTTCGGTGTCTTCGCTGGTTTGAAAGTCATGAGTCATCAATATTTGTTCGAGAACTTCGACTGAACCTAATATTTTAATATTAGGTTGTCCCGCAAATAATGGCCGTTTTGGCTCAAACTTGATAATTCCCTTAGCAATAAAAAATATGATGATCAGCATTCCCTGCAGATTTTATTTTTTACAGTGAAATTATGTAAAGAAGAAAGCTTAAATAACAGAATCAAAGGAGTGCGAAAGGCCAATTTTCAGTATAAATTGATTCACATGAACTTTTAGAAGAAAAGTAGATTCATTGCAAGTTCAAAAGGATATTCTATTAGGCAAAGGTCTGGCCAACACAATACTACAAGGAAAGGTCCAACGCCTCGCCCAGTGAAATTTTTCTTGGTAGTAAGTGAATCTCTGTGGATTTGCCAGCCCCGCCACTAGATGTGCACATCTTTGGTTCACCAAAACCACTGAATCTTGAAGCAGAGGCTCAAAACGTAAGAGGCAAGGCATTTAGTTATTTCTTCTCCTGGCCCGATCTAGCTACTGTCGAACATCTCGAGCAGTATTTCATCTATCAGGAAAAGTTACCTTTTTCTGAGGTGTCGAGGTTTGTTGTATATATCCAGATCTCCCAGCGATACAAACAAAACAGATCTCAATTTTATTAAGCAATGTCCATTCATCACTAAAAGCAGCCCTGTTCTGGAAAATTTCGCAACAGTGTTTATTAGAGGGATTGAAGTAAATGGTGTCGCAAATTAAGCCTTGACCGGCAATGCTTTTGTTCAAAATCCACTTTGCCCATTCTTTGTGATGTTTAGTTGCCAAGAAGGCAGGGCGACCAATGATTTAGTTGCGCCCAACCTAGCTACTAACATTTTATAAACTGTTTCAGAATTCTCGTCCCGCCTCCAGAACTATGCTTCTGTATCTGAGAAGTTCCACGGCCATCACCTGGTCAAAGTTGAAGACTCTTATCGTTCTGGAAGTGTTTTTCTAGTTTCAGCTTCTGTGCCTTTATAACACGACTACCTGGCCAAACGCAGAGCTAACATCAAATCCTGCTTTCGCTTTATTCGGGCAAAAAATAGTCTAAAAATTCGGAGAGCACAAAAACCATATTTTGCCTCATCGTACAATGTTGCAAGAAGATACCATTAGAAAAAGAGATAAATGAGGAAGTCTTTTTAGCAGACAAATAGAGCAGGTCTTGCTCTTTGTAATATTTCAAAGTATGTCTATCTAGCTTCTAAAATAATGGATTTATAAACTTCCAAAAATTCATTACTAAGTTTCTGCCTTTCATTGTGGGACAATCTAATAGATTCGCTAATTAGCTTGACCGCACCCATTAATTGGAGTGAAGCGCAGAAAATTTCACAGTTCTTGTCTGCAACTCTGGAAGAGAGCACCATAGAACAATTTTGTTGTCTTCACTCGATTCGAGATGTGATAGCGAGCAATTCGGTGTGAATACTATCGCTAAGTCCAAGGGTATTTATGTTTGTAGCGTACTTATCCAACATTTCCGTTCTGGACACAATGTTGTATTTAAGGTTACTCAACTCTGATTTGCTTTTGTTCTCCTGTATTAACTTTGTAACGCTATGCCTTAAGCATACGTACTGAATAAATAAATAAATAAATAAATAAATTTCCGATCGAACTTGCAATGGTTCAATGTTTCGAACAGTACTACTTCATACTACTCCGAGTTACGAGGACTTGTTGTGGGTCAGGGATAAGCAGCAATCTTTTTTTGTTTCACGAGCAGGATAGAACAACCGATACATTGACGACTGTCGTGCAGTTACACCGACACAGTCGGAAATGGACGAATGCTCCGAAGTTTTGAATAACCAGTTGCATTACGTTAGACTTACGAGAGAATTTCCGCGTCATGGACGGCTACCTTATCTAAACCAGCAAGTGAAGCTCTCTGAAGGCATTGTGACTCCTAACTGGTATCGCTAGCTCCGCACACCTGACAGCAAAAAAGCGGAAGGCTGCCCAAATAGCCAGCATCAATGGTTATTCCATGCCACAACGCAGGCCCTAGCTTTATGTACATTGAGATCAGTAAGCAATTCCAAGGCGAACACAAAATCCCTCTTTTCCTGCCTTCCATTTCGAACAAATCTAGAGCGGCTATTCGACAGTGTCTTGACTGCAAGATGAGGTTTCGTTGGCGAACTTCTTCTTCATCCTAGCCATATACCCAAGAGTTGGAGTCGGCGTGTCTCGTGTGGTTGCTCTATTTCCTTTGATTGAAAGCGTCTTTTTCTGTGAGCTTCAGTACCTGCATGTCCTCCTCCATCCTATCCAACCATCGAGTTTTCGGCCTTCCTCTCGGTCTACGTCCCGTCCATGGTGATATTTATAGCCGATTTAGCGAATGAATTGTAGTCACTCCCCAGTACGTTACCGTACCATCATAGCCGAACTTTCCGCATCTTCGCCGCCACTGGCGCCACCCCAAACAACGTGCGCACATCCTCGTTTCGAACTCTGTCGAGGAGCGGAAGGCCCTGAGTCCAGCGAAGCATTCGCATCTCCGCTGCATGAAGGGTTTGCTCGTGCTTCGAGGTGGTCGGCCAGCACTCCGCTCCATACAATGCCACAGGTCGTACCACGGTGCGATATATCTTCGACTTCAATTTCATTGGCATCTTCCTATCGCACACAACCCCTGCGACCTGCCTCCACTTAACACAAGCGGCGTTTTCTCGATGTTCAGCTTCAATTAAAGTTCTACGGTCAGCTGAGATTCGTAACCCGAGGTACTTGAAAACAGATACTTTCGGAAGCTCGGTGTCATCGACGAAGATTGTACCAGGGGTTTGTTCTCCATATTCGACGTACTCTGTCTTCTTGATGTTCAGCCCCATCCCGTACTGTTCCAGCCATTCTTTCCAATCCCGCACTTTCTGCTGAAGATTCTCCCGAGTACTCGCAGCAATCATCAGATCGTCTGCGTAAAGGAGTGTCTGCTGTTGATTGGAGATCGCTCGATATCGTGTCTATGCAGAGGATGAATAGAAGGGTGGGAGAGTGCAGAGCCTTGATAACTCCCACACAAACTTCGAACGGTGGTGATGTTCCTGCAGCGCATCTGACTGAGCTCGTGGAATTCATGTACAGAAGCTGAACATCACACATACTCCTCAGGGACCCGGTGAGCACGTAGCGAGAGCCAGGTCAGTTCACGGGGGACCCTGTCAAAGGCCGTCGCGAGATCGAGAAAGGCCAGGTGCACACTCTTCCTCTTCTCTCGATGCTTCTCAGTCAGCAGCTGAACCGCGTGTATTGCATCGGTAGTGCTGCAGTTCTTGACAAACCAACGCTGGTTCCTTGTAACTGCAACGATACCGCGGAGAGATCTACCCAGAATCCGAAGATCTTCATTGTATGACACAGCAGCCTAGCAGGTCGGTACGTTGCGCAGTCTGCGATGTCTCCTTTCCCCTTCCAAATAGGAATTGTAGTGCTGGTCGTCCACTAGTTGGGCAGTTTCCCTTAAGCAATTATTTCGTTGGAAAAAGAAAGAAGAGAACCAGCGGATTCCTGCACCTCCTGCTATCTTCCAGAATTTGCATGGTAGGTTATCTGGCCCGGGTGACTTTCCGATCTTCATCTTAGCTGACGCAGCTGAAACCTCTTCCTCATCGATTGGTGGCACTGGTCCTGACACCGAGTTGAACGCTGGCATCGGCGGCTGAGAGAGCTCTTCACTGTCATGTTGCGTGATGATAGTGATCGTGCCACCGATTGAGTATGTCAGGAACGCGATGTAGAAGATGTCCGTCATCATCCTCGATCTGCACAACATGCGCGAGTTCTTCACTAGCGCGTTGTCTCGCTTTAGCAGTACTTCTTCTTACCATCTGCGGTATCTAACTCCTCATACAGTGCTCCATATCTTGCCGCCTTCGCAGCTGCACCTGCTTTCTTCTCTTCGGCCCTCGCCTCTCTATACTCCCGCATACTGTCTCTAATCTCGTTCTCAGCCACTTCTTGTTCGCATCCTTCTTCTTCTTCGACCTGGACCTTCTCAGACCACCACCAGGTCTGCTTGTAGATGAACGCTCGCTCAGGTTTGGTGATTCCAAGCAGGTTGCGTGCTCCTTCTGTTATTGCCCGCTCCAGTGATGAACCATTTCGTGTTTACGTCTCCAGCAGTGGCGGTCCTGAGTGCTGTATTGACAACAGTCTCCAACTCGGTCTTGTGTTCGATCAATTTCCACCACTTGATTCGATCTAACAGAACTTGTGGTTGTTTCGGGCGCCGATGTTGAGGGCACATGTCCATGACAAGCAGATGGTGTTGCGGCGCGATACTGCCCGAAGGCATCACTTTAGCATCGATGACGTTCTTCAGCTCCTTGCGACGCCCGAGGATGTAGTCAAATTGCGTTGCGCGGCCACCGCTGCGATATGCAATGTGGTGTTCAGTCTTCTTCTGGAAGCACCTTTTCACTACGGCCAAATTCGTAGCTTCGCCCTTGTTGAGGAGCATCGTTCCTTCCTCTTTTCGCGTGCCATAGCCTTGCCTTCCATGCCATCTCTCGAAATCATCACTAGCGGACCCGACGTGCCCATTGAAGTCCCCTCCAATGATTACGTTTTTGCTCTCATCCACACCCTGTAGTAGCGCCTCGAGACAGCTGTAGAAATCTTCCTTCATGTCATCGGGTCATCCTCATTGTGGCGCGTATGCAGAGACAAACCTTAGCACGTTGTTTCCTGCGTTGATTTAAGAGGCATTAGGCGGTCGGAAACACGCTGAACGCTGTTGACGAAGTCTCGGTAGCATTCACTGACGATGATCCCAGCACCATTTCGGCCAGAGGTCGTGCAGTGGTAAATGAGCTTATACCCATCGCCGATGGCGCGCGACTCCGCTCCCTTCCATTTCGTTTCTTGTACGCAAGCGATGTCGGCTTTCCGCTTCTTCGGCATCGCGGCAAGTTCGCGGCTTCTTCCTTTCGAGCGAGTATTCCTAACGCTGACCTCAAAAAGTAGTTAGTCCGCAGCCGACTGTATGATAGAGAATGAACAACAGAACACTGTGTGATATGCATGTACGGAAAAGCAGGCGACTGTTCAAAGGTGAGGGTAGTGTACCAACATGAATAATTGGAATGTCATGCACTCCACAATGGGGAAACTGGCAGAGTGCTAAACTTGCGCATCAAGGAGCATCTAGGGAGCAAGTGGCGACGGAGCCTAACATCATTACTTGGTAGGCACAGGAATGAGGTGCATGGGGGTGAATGATTTTTGTGTTGAATGTATAACAATATTTTGACTTATGAAACGGAGGTTTCAGCCAGGAAAGTGCTAGAAACTTCCTGGATTGCAGCTAGAAACCCAAGAATGATCAACAGAAATGAGTGCTTATCTATCGCCAGTGACTTTCTACAGGTACATATCGTTGTGCGGGCATGAGATATAGCAAAGAGCACTATAGATAACTTGACATGTGGGCCGCTAAGTGAGTCTTACTTGTCCGCAGCGACAATTTTCTGCGCGTTTCCCCAAGAACGGTGGTGAGAAGGTTGGGGTACCTTTAGTGTTGGGTGTTTTGGACTAGCAAGCTAGGGGTAATGTTGAGAAACTGGCAGGGTGAGTGAAGACGTTTGGTGGTTTCAATCTTTGATAAGAACCGTGAGCCACTTTTACGCCTTTGAAGACGACGAACTGTTAGAAACATCAGCCCAATAAAGTCTACCACCTAGCAACCTGGTTGACAGATGAATCGAATGCATCATTTGTGTTAGTGTTGATGTTGCCCACAAAGTTGTTTAACCTTCGTTTTGACCTGAGTGATCTTTCCTCAACATCGGATGCGATAGCTTCGTCACGTCCTTCCTGAGGGCTCAATGAGGCGGTTTTCACATCGAACTGTTCGTCATCACATTTCGAACTCAGTTGCCACGACAAAATTGCTCTTGGATGCTCTATTGCATAGTTGCAGACAAAAATTTTGGAATTTTCTGCGCTTGACCCCAATTAGTGGGTGGGGTCACGGCAGTTAACGATTTCATTAAAGTATTTGGTTGACAGCTGCTCATTGGTGTGCATGCATAAAACACTCTGACGCTGACGAACATCGCTCTGACGCACCGCAGCGTTTTCTTTTCCCAAAATCACTTGTTCTCAAAGAAGTTATCCATAAATTCTCCAATCCCACGAAAAATCTCTTGATTCTACGGCTGCGAGTGCATTATAAACTGTGTTTTTCACGGGCTACGCATGAGTTACAGAGATGTCAAAGATTTTAAAAACATCGATGGATCCCTCAGGTTTCTGTGTGAAACTTGCACTTGATACGGCGTGAATTCTGCTTGCGCCACACAAACATTAATTTGTGAGGTTTTTTTTACATCAGTCAGCTCAGTACATATGTACAACGTAAGCAAAGCTGTCGCGCACAGGATCGCGTAGATGCTAACATAATCGCGGGAATTGCATTTTTAAATGCCACGCACAACGAGGTTCCTGAGTATGTCCATTCTCGTTTTGTTTTAGATTACGAAAACTAGAAAAATTGTGTTTTACATTACCCTGAATTGCCAATATGTTGCCTGGCTGAGGTTCTCATACACAATTTTTTCGTCGCAATTTTTAGTGTCTAGGCCACCATATGTGAATACACCGCCGTATACGTTTTGCGCATCTGAAAGAAGGCTATCTTAGAAGAGCGAAAGACATTAGTAGCCTTTTTACAAAGGAACCAATGAGCTAACAAATGAAGACGATCGTTTTCACACACAGTTTGTCTGGAAGTAAAAAAAAACAATTCAACAGAAGAACTCACGGTAACCAGCACTCTTCATATAAACGGTGAATACAGGGTCGACTAAATTAAGCTTGTAGGCTCGTTCGAAAACCGGGACAACTCCTCTGTTTGACAGTGCCGAAAATGACATTCCAAGAACTCCATCAATTGGATGCTAAAAACAGCACAACTCTTCTAAATACATTTACTACGTCTTTTCTGGGCCTTTAAAATGAGTGATAAAATGTGTACGGATGTGGCTGGTGACGGTCTTAACAGTTACTCACTCTATCGCAAGAACTGTGAAGTCCGTCAAGTTATAATACCTGCTGACGTGTTAATTCTTGTTTGTAAATTTTGTGTAATCGTAATCGATAAGTAAGACAATGGAAACAATTTCTAGGCCCTATTTCCTTTTTAAACCAATCTAGCCAGTACATCAATTGGGTAGCTGCAAGTATGCGAGTACTTTGTTTATTTAACTTAATTTTATCAAAATAATGCAATTTTATGCGAATAAAGAGGAGCGTCGTAATTTTATTTGGTTTCGTATAGATACTGCCCAAATATTCAAGAGCTCTTAAAATTTCCCCTTGTTTTCAGTTTTTCCAAGCTAAGAGAGTACGATTCTATTGGCTGTCAGTGCTAGCCATTTACGACAAAGATGCGTAGTAATATAATGAAAAGGCTTAGTTGATTGAAGCAAAAGTTATTTCGATCTACTGCCTCTCGTCCCGAAAAAAAATATTAGATTTCTGCATTCAAGATCAACGGAACACAAGACACCCGCCCAGATGACGAGGATATCTTGTGCTCTCTGAAGATGAAGCGGCTAATAGTAGCTCCGGGAACATGGCAACTACTCTTTCAGACTCTTTGCATTTCATGCTCATAGAGATAAGAGACTAAATAAAACGATAGAGTGGACAAAAACATTAGATTACACTATAGAGAAGACAAAAATGCTCTATAATTGTGTTTACATATGAGAGAATAGGAGAAGAAATGAAGTTTTCCCGTGGTGTCACCTCTTGTGACAAGAACGAGGAGCTTTTGTATTATATTTCGTAGATTCCACATCTGCGTAATAAGCGGTTTGGCGCTGATATACGGTAACCAAGATGAAGAAAAATGTCATTTAGTAACTCTGATAAATGTGCAGGAGGAATTCATGGTCAGCTCGAATAAATTAATACATATGCCACAAGCCTAAACGGCATATCCTCCTAGTTGCAGCGATCCACCCTTCAATTGGCTTTAAAGGCAGCACCCACGGAAATCTTCATGTCTGAGGTTTTGATCGCTTTCGAACCTTAGCAATAGTCCCAACAATTCGCCGAAGAAAATAGCGCGGAAAACTCAACCGTTTCTAAGATATAACCAGTCAAATATTCAAGATTCTGTGTCAGCAGGATCAGAGTGGGGTCGTTCGATCGAGCTGTGAAGGCAGCGGAGCCTTGCTCCCAGCTGATTTCGTGGCAAGTTTTCACGTCATTTAAAGGCTATATGTTGATTCTTCGTTTTCATTTTTCGCACTGTATAGCACAACAAAATTTTTATACTTGCTATTATATCAGAAACCTTCTTCTTGAGTTACTTGTGTGGCCGAATTCGGCTCTCCCATTTTTAAATTTTTGCATGGTTCTGGAATCGCTTTACAACTCGATTGTGTTTCTGCGATACCTTGATTGGTCAGACCATCTTTTTCAGATTTTGTTTCCGCCCATCCACTTTAGGAATGCTGCAAAACAGGACCAAAAACCTTTTGCGCTCGCAAAACAGCTGACGAGAAAGGCAGCGGTATCGACTTTTTTTGGATCTGTTCATATCGAGCGTACCGCGCAACTCGGCCCAACCTGCTCGAAAGCGGTGGCTGAGGGTTTCCAGAAAACAGGATTTTCGACGGTTCCGACGGTTTTCAGCATTGTAACGGTGTTAAGTGCATCCAATTACCCTGAGTTGCGCCGAAATCTCGAGGTCGAAAATTTCCATGGGTGCTGCCTTTAAGGCTCTGCTCTTCTTAGCAGCGACTGAGGAAGAATGTTAGCTGTTGAAGGCAAGGTCCGGGCAAAATTTCATCACGCAAATTTCTATTGGACTAGCGCCCCTTCGGGACGATGGAAAATGGGGTGTTGCAGCCACTTGGGGCATGTGCAAAAGCTTCTCACTTGCCGAATCTCTAGAAAGCTGATAAAGAAGCAGAACCAATCTTTAAATGGGCCCAAACATGAAGTCCTTCTTATGAGTTGAGTATGAGTATGAGAAGTCCGTTCTCCACCGTATGGCGTATTCGTGAGTATTCCTCACTACCGGGCCAGCGCAAACGCGTTCTCCATCGGCGGAATTGTATCCTGCCGTTCCCACACTAATGGACCCCAAGCGAAAACGTATCCTAGTATTTTCCACACCACTGGGCCGCAGCGGGCTTCTTCCATCGGTGGATCCATATTCTGGCGTCATCTTCACCGTTAGGCCACAATGAACCAGTTCACCGTCGGCTGAAACGTATCCTGGTATTTTCCACTCTACTGAGTCACAGCGGACCAATCCCATGTTGGCGGACCCGTATCCTGGTGTTACCCCACCATTGGGTTGCGACGGGTCCTCCTCCATCGGTGGGCCAGCGTTCTGGGCTGGGATTCATGAAACGATAACCAAGCAAACCAACGATGGTTAGCATGACTGGTTTTCGTAGAGACTACATGGTGCTAGGAGACGCAGGCGGCAAAAGTGGGTTTGCTAGCCTGGGCTTGCTTGGTTATGCGTTTATGAATCCCAGCCCTGGCGATTTTCTCACTGTATGGCCGTGGAGGACACTTTCTCCATCGCTGGACCCGCATCCTGGCGTCCTTCACACCACTGGGTCACAGCGGGCCCTTTCTCCATCGATGCGCCCGTATCCTGGCGTCCACCAAACCACTGGGTCACGGCGGGCCCCTTCTCCACCGGTGGACCCGTATCCTGACGTCCCCCACACCATTGGGCCATGGCGTGCCATTTCTCCATCGGTGGACCCATATCCTGACATCTTCCTCACGGTTGGGCCACGGCGGGCCCCTCCTCCATTGGTGGACCAGAATACTGGTGTTCTTCTCACTACTAGGCCACACCGGACCCTTACTCCATCGGTAGGCCCATATCATAGCGTTCTCCACGTTATTGAGGCAGAGCGAACTGACCCTATAATGGCGGACCTGTATGTTGGTGTGCTCCACACTATTGGGCCACAATGGGCTCTTCAGCCAGATCAACGGCCAACCCTTATTCTGGTGTTTTTCCTCACAGGCAGAACCGGACCTGGTCTCCATCGACGAAGCCGTATTCCTGCGTTTTCACCACTTTTGAGCCACGGCACACCTGTTTTCTATCGGAGCACCCGTGTCCTTTGTAAATCTCGAGGGCAATGGTAAAAGTTTGGGAGTTATTCAGGGCGACCGCATAGGTCCAGCCTCCGAGATGCTGGAGTTCTCATAGAACCCGCCCATCTTTTCACTGGAGGTGCCTATAGCGTCGCAACAGTGGAAGGGTGGGTTTCCTACTGCGTACATTGTGCAGCCTGAAAGCTTGTAAACACTCCCTCACTCCTATGCCGCGAGACCGCCAGCGACGGTGAAGAAACCACCATCCCGTGCATGCGGGAGAGCCAGCAGTGACGTAATAGGCGGGTCCCAAAACGAACGTGTCTTAGTCCCTAGAAGTCGGCCATTCCGCCCCACTGTCTGCGCCGCAAGATTGCGGTGTCTATGAGTGCCGCCGCGTATCTCTATCCGCTCTAGCCCCTTTACGGCGCTTTGTTTAATAGATGTCAGTGGAGAAGAAGTATATAAGTATATATAACTATATAAGTATAATGAAGAAGTATATGAAGAAGTATATATATAACTATATAAGTATAATCCCTACCCCAGCAAAGAATTCGGCGATTTTGTCTGCTTGGCCTATTTGGCACCCAGGTACAATGAGTTGATTCGTGCCAACGTCTCCAAAGCGTACTGTGTCATTCCCGTAAAAGCCTTCAGCACTTCCGGTTCCATACTGAAAAATAGTGGTGTGGTCTCTTCCAAGTCAAATGGAAAAATCTGATTTTCTACGTAATGAGGAAGTGATATCAACGAAAAAACGCCGCTTCATTGTGCAATGTACAATGTATCCTAAAGCGTCCAACGTAAATTCACTCACTTGAATGCTCCATCTTTCAGGCATTGGTATGTAGGTACTGGAGCTGTTTGATAAGAAGAAGTGCTTTCCTCTGCAAGGGTTTCTCTTTCTCACTGTTGGTGCCTTCTTGCAACATGATTGGTCGGGGCAGAAGACGGTGCATATCACTTGAAACATTAAAATTCTGTGCTGCATTTATTAAAGTTTTGCGCATCGTAACGTGAATAATTGCTCATTGCCTCCGGCATTTGGGAAGGGTAAAGAGGGTGGAGTTTCAGGCAAATGAAATGTGCAGCAACCGTTTAGCGTTTTTTGTGTATGACTCATTGTGAGACAATGTAACAGTGGGTCTTTCTTATCAGGTTCACACAAAGATGCGTTTTTGCTCTATTTAATTTGAAGAGTTAGATTTGAGCGAATGTATACGTAGTCATAGTAATGTTATGCATTGATTTATTCCTTATCTTTCGAATAAGCGAATCGTGCGACTTCCTTGTACAAATTCAAAAAGTGAAATTCCTCGAAGGAGGTGACGGCATTGATATCTATGAACATTGTTGCTGGACACGCGAAAACGACACGGACCGAAGAGAACTGTTATTGAAGTGATGTCACTGGAACCACATGAGAAGATGAAGAGGACCTCAGCGTTCAACGGTCTATCATCGTTTGGTGCAAATTGGAATGGAGGAAAGGCTCCATGAATCGGTGTATCTTAAGCAGGTTGTAGGCAGCAAAATCGTCATGGTGAGCTGTCATCTTCATTTTTTCTCACTCTAAGAACGAATTACCCATATATCGATAAGAATGAATATTGCGAAGGAAATAGATCGTGTACGACAACGCAGTAAGACGATGATCTTAGTGGTTACGCTGCTTCCACCTTCTTTATGGCTGCACACGGTGGCATTTTGCACTGCCAGTACTTAGAAAACTAACAAGGAAAGTGCACAAAGAAAAGCTGCTAATCCATAACGGGACCACCATAATGGGTAGAGAGCCTGTCCAACGTGATATTACGGCGTATACTTGGAATCTACTAAATGGTGTACAGAAGCTCAGAATACCACTCGGAGTAAGGGTAGGACAACATGGATACGATGGGTTTGTAGCCTGGTATACACAGCCTTGTGCAGCTCGCGACGCTGGTTTCAAACCTGTTTTCATCCTCCCTGAATTTCGTCTCTGTATAGAGTTATACGCGGTTTTATCAGGGGCATATGATGGGGCTCTATGAGTACGACCCCACAATGACCACAATCAAGTGGTTGTGGCGCAAAGGTAAATTCCTCGGTTGTTGCGAACATGCTCGTAAGATCAAATCTTGCAGTGTGCATCCGCTTTACACTCTTTTTCTGAGCTCCTATCGACCATTTAGCAAATTTCAAGTACATAATTGAACACCGTTTTGGTCAGGCTCTCAAACCATATAGGTGTCATATTGAATTCGCAGCATAATCTTGTGTACATCCCTTGTAAGAAATTTGAATACAAACTCTATTCAATCCGCTGCATTCAAGGAAACATTCTCTTACACTCGGCCATCTCTGACCATCTCAACAATTTTTCAGGGGAGCCGCCTCAGCAAGAGAAAAGTGATGCCGTCTGTAACGTATAGCTGTGCGGATAGTCAGCTTCAAAGTTCGTGGTTCTCGACTTGAAGCACGTGAACCAGCGTTTTATTGTCGTGGGGTTGACGTAACGGTGCGAGCTTACTATGATATTTACTGTTTAGCGGCTGGTGTTAATAACGATAAGCTCAAACGCGCGCTTAGTTCTCTCGACAGTAGTTGTTGCCGTTCTGTAGCGCTCCACCTTTTCGTAGTACTTCTCATTCACCTCGCTGGCATATAGGATAGTTCTGATAGTAATTTCAAAATGTTCTAGTACATTATATAAACCAAAAAGATACAAAAAATTAGCAAGAGTGCTTCATTATGATTTTATATCCAACCTAGCAACAAAGCAGCAACAAAGCAATCTGCACAAAGATGAATATGAGAAAGAGTAACTCACTTCCAGCGTCACATATAGAGTGTTCGCAAACTTCAGGCTTATCTGCTGCGCATGTGTAGTCAGGAATCCAAAAATTCGATGATCCGGTATCAAGCACCACCTGCATTTGTATTCTTTAGGATCTCACCTCTAGAAGGTTTGCTCATCAAATCTTCCATAGTCTGAAGATAAGCAACGATCACTAGTGTTAAGATGTCACAAAAATAGTAGCCGTCGTTCAGCCCCACTGTACAAGTTGCACAGCAATTTTCAGCTAATTATTATATTTGGGGCTAGAGCGGTATGAATTCCCTTTTTGACAGATCTGGTACGTCTTAATAGAAGTGGTATAAAACAGAAAGCCAAAATCAGTGCTATTAAAAAGTTGCAGAAGGGCAATTTCCTCTACACATCGTAATTTTCTTGAATAATTTCCCCTCCACATGAATTTTCTGGACAAAAGTGTTTTCGCCGTCCAAAAAGACATTCTACTGGAAAAGAGATATGGCAAACACAATGCTTCAGCTTGATTCGACGCTTTATGGAAAGATTTTTCTTGGTTGGATGCGAAAGGCTGCAGATTTGCTCATCCTTCTTCAAGAAGTACATTTCCTCAGCTCACCAAAACTGGGTCGTCTTCCATCGAACCTCGAGGCTGAGGCATAAATCATGACAAAATAGCAGTGGCGGACGCGGGGGACGAGCCGCCACTCCCTACCCCCTAGAGAATGGGTCGCTTAATTTTTGTAATTATTTTGAAAAATGGATAAAAATAACGTATGAGCCTATTTTTTGTCGATTATTTTTACTGATACCCCGAAATATTTATTATCAGGTAGGTGCGAAATTAATTGCCGAAACGAACATTTCAGTTCAAAGTGTTGCAACTTGGCCTAAACACAACTTTTTGCATCAGTTCGATGCTCATGTAATTCGTTAAATCTTTTCAACCAAGCAATGAAAATTGTATGCCTGTACATTGAAAACTGAGGTCGCAAGAATCCACAAGCTTTCGGAAGGCGATTTCGACATGCTCTTGGTCGGCAATCTGCTGTTTTCACAGGTTTCCATCTAAGACTCGAGAAAAGTGATATTCAGTAAGGGAGAGGTCTGGTTTATGAGGAGAATAAATCAGAACCTCGATGCCTCCCTGTGCAATTTTTTGCCGGGTGAGTTTTTGAGTGAAAGGCTTAGCGCTATCTTGGAGTAGGGGAAAACCTGATTCTTTTCACCACTGCCAACCTACAGCAGATTTTCGGACATCAACTCGAAATTACAATGTTAGGAGTCTGCTGTCAGCGCTTGACTAGGTTGGAGAAAGCTGCAGTGAATCACCTCCTTACAGTGCCACCAAACTCCTGACAAAACCTCCCTAGAGAGAAGATCTCGCTTAGGAAAACTTAGAAATCGGAGAGCGTCTCCACCCAACCCATTCGCATTTCTTGTTATTGTACAGAAACCGAGCTTCGATTATAGTAATTACTTGGTGTAGCAATGAGTCGGTTTGGTACGAAAAATTAATTCAGGAAAGATGTCACAGCGGATGAGACGCTGGTCGGTAGTCAAGTCATAGGTGTTCACTTCCGCACCTTTCTTGCTCTGTCGAAGTCAAATGTTCTGAAACTGTAGTATAGTAAGCACCTTCCCTGCTCTCAACGTCTGAATGGTAAGATCCGATTTGGGCGCGACTGTCCTTAACACTCGATCGCCAAGGAGCAACCTCCCATCACAATCATAGTTGCCTTGGCGTTCAAAAGCGCTGGAAGCAAATTTCGCGAGCTAGTAGCTCACTGTCCACTAAAATAGGACCCAAAACAAGTGCAAGATTAGCGGACACCTCCGGTGAAATATGATCGAGTTTGAAATCATTAACCATGATAACCCCAAAATCGCATCGGCTCATCATTTGTTCCCGATTCAACAAAACGGTAGTGAGAAGAGCTAGCTAGAATATTCAAGCGGCTTTTGAAAGAGAAGGAAAAGCACTTCTAGAAGGTTACCCAAGCTGACTTGGAATTGCTTGAATTCCGCAGAAGAGAGAAGTTTATTTTTGCATACCCCAAAACGGCAATTAATTTCGCACCAACCTGATATTAGTCATTTAATATTGGAATTAATATCTTTTGTTGATTCTACTATCCCATCTGTGTCCACGAAATGGCGGAAGAAATGACGGAGTTGCCACTGTTCTCCCACACAGATCCTTAGATTAACAATTATTTAAAAATGTCTATATCTTCCTACACCAAAAATCTCACTCTGGGTGGGGCCATAATTTTAGGAACAACCTACATATTATAAGAGACTCCAGTAGTTCGGATTCGCGTCGCACCACAGGATCGACCTCAAAAGGTGAAGCTGATATTAACGGAGCTCACGAATGCACAGGCGGTTAGATTGTCACGACGACGATGATGTGGAGCGTGTGTGTTCGAACTGCTGAAGTCTCATGTGTTTTGCAAGCAACATCATGAAATCGCACCATTTCTGTATGGATAGGCAATTGTTCCAATTTTTTTGGAACACTTAGACATATTACGTAGGCCGACATGCAACAGAGTGCTAAGGACTGTATTCCGTTTGAATGAAATGTGTAGGTGTTGAACGTACCTGAAAAGTTTGATCTGGTGTGCCAATGGTGACGTTGCCGAGGTACTCCATATCGTAGTAATCATTAATCTTGAAAAAGAATGATCTGAGGCACGCATGTTCCCATATGTTACAAACCTTTACACAATCCATGTATATTTGAAAAAAAATTAAATCTTCCACTGGTATACTATTCCTCCATCCTATTCATGCATTTACCAATATTTGAGATATTTTTCATACTACGCGCTCTGGCGAAGTAGTATTTTGTTATCTTCCCTTTCTCTTCATAATTGACAGTTTATGTAATGCCAAATCCGCAATACACTCGAAACAAGAATGCTTTCCAAGCTCGCATAATAATCTTCTTCTTTCTTCTGCCACCCTTGGGAGAATTTATGGGTTATTAGAAGGATTATGAAATTAGCACTATCACAAGCCTAGTCATCATTTGAAAAAAGAAAGCGATGAAATCTGAGACACCTACTTCCTGAACGTATTTCTTGCCACTAACGAATTGTTTGATCATCTCCACCCGTCTTATCTCCATTTCTTTGACGTGAGCCGCCCACGTTCCTTGCCGTATCATTTTAACCATTTGCGATTCAATTTTGATTAGCGGTATTTGGAACACTTTCGCTGCCACGGAGCTCGTGAGAAGCAGTAGAAGAGACGTTATAAACATCATACCTAAATGATTTTTTGAAAGCATGACGAGACCGAAAAGACGCCAGAAACGATGAATCACGTGGTTATCTCGAACCTTTAGTAAATTAGCAGATGCTCAAATAATCACAATTTTCACCATTCTGTAACCGGGATCCGCCTCAGTAAGTTGCGGATCTAAGAACCCCAAAAACAAGTTGTCGGCCCAGCTCTGTACAAAAACAACTTGCAAACAAGATTTTAACTAGCAAATCGTTTTCGACAAGTTTGACGTCATCATGCCACCCAGAACAAGTTTTCGACAAGCGTTGCTCCATACGACTTGTCGACAAGGAATAGAAAAAACAAGTTGTCGAACAGCTGTTCTCAAAATAACTTGTCAACTACTTTTAGTCACACAACCTGTGGACGAGAGAGAGTCAATTTGTAGGAGAACGAGAGAGAGAATCAATTTTTAGTCATACGACGCTGCCGTTGAGGACACCGGCGCAATGGAAAATTGTTAAGCTATCAGCTATCATTTATTGTTAAGCTATGAGCTATCAAAAATTGTTAAGCTATCAGCTGCAAATCAGTTCCGCATTCTCACACGCCTTATTTCTGGCAGCTTGTAAAGCTGACAGATTGTCAGTGAAGAAAGGCTAAAAACGAGTTGTGGACAAGTTCATGCGACCGACACCTTCTGGGCAAGGAAGGGTGAAAACAAGTTGTCTACAAGCTTCCGGGCGAGCAAGTTTTAGATGCGGTCAGAAACTTGCGCGCCAAATGCTTGTCAACAAGTTGTTTTTTTGGGGTTCTGAGTTGTTGAAAGTGTCCGAGGAAATCTAGGGAAAACCTTGTGAGTCGGTTAAGTCCGCGAGTTGCAGGCGGATCTGAAATAGTCATTTGGAAAACAAACCTTTGTTTAGAGCAGAGACGGCTCAAGCAAAGGTACTTGCAAAATGGCCCTCGAACCTGCTTGACCGTCCCTATTTAGGACTGAAAAATGTAGTCGCAGGGAATTCCACCCTGCATCTTCTTTCTGACAATAAGGATTGAGCCTTATTGTTCCGGATCTTCTATGCGCATGAAAAAAATAATGCGAATTTTCTTGTATTTCTTGCATTGAACTGGATGTACTAATTAATATTAGATACGTGTTAACATGTTTACAAAGAACTTTTCACAGGGGCCGATCGGTGCGACATGTGAGTGTGAGCTTGAAGTCTTCAGACCAGCATAATAGTTTGCAAAAACATGAGAAAAAAGGGCTCAAAGACAGGGTTACTCACTTTCTTGTTCCTCCATGACTCGCTTTTACTCACTCTTACTCTTGTGTTCCTGACTTAGCATCTCTGTTCCGCTTCCCCAGGTCTACGTCGTCCCCTTGTAGCAACACAGACCTTGGTAGAAGGCCGAGTCAGGAGCATGTTGATGTCGACCAACCTCTGCAGATCCTCGTCATTTCTTTAGATCTGTGAGGAGACACCGAATTTCTGTGAGTTGTCGGAGAAGCATTCCATTGAAGGATTAGATAAAAAGTTAGAAAACGTTGGAAGTTTTCAGGTATTTTCAGGATCCTCATCCATTTTCCTTTCCGCAGCAGTCAAGAAAAACGTGGATGTCACAGTGTAATCGTTGTTTTCACTCGTAACAGTGCATTTTATATCGCCCTTTCCGTTAGTCGCAAGCTGAATTACTCCATCACAATATGCTCGTTATAATTCATGATTCATAGAGTGACTTACCGTATAGAGCTGTAGGCTCGGTGATCGATAGAAACAGGGGATATGGAAAAGAGAAACCCGTCCACTGCAAGCAACCTCCGCCCCTTGCAGTTAAGGTCCGCCCACTAATCCTTTTAGGTTCCCACGAAAATGTTAGACAAGCTCGAGCTGTGTTGTCAGCTGCAACGCGCGCTCCGTACAGGGCGCGAACGGTTTGGGCCGCATTATTCGTATTTGATCAAATCAAAAGGAAAAGCCCTCAAAAATGATGGCGATACGCTACAGAAAGAAGAGCTCTTTCGAATGACTGTAGACATTTGGCCCATTCATTACAAGAAAAAGGAGGGCTTGCAAACAAATTATAGATAGCGCGGCTTATTCGACGATCTAATAATCATGTTCACAATAAAACAATAAACATCTAGCAACTAGTACATTTCTCAGATTCCTCTTCTCATTTTTTAAGCCAATGATTTCGAGAAATTGTGGCACACCTTATGCAGCATGAATGGAAAGCGCGCTCGAGCGCTAGACGTTGCTGCAACAACGTGAACAACGCGTCACCTCCATTTGGATTGCTTTAGGTGCACGTGGTCGCGAATTTAAGCACGCATGCACTGGCCATAATTCATCTATTAGCAGGCAACATAGAGACATTCAAAACAGTGAATAACACCGCTCCTAGATGTGGGATAGAGGACACCACTGTAAGATAAGAGTGCCAGAAAAATTTCGTGTTTTACCTGTACTTAAATAAGGAAGCCGTTTTAGGAAAGAATTGAGCAAAAAATTGTTGTTTAAACACTGGAACCCGTAACCGACAGTGGATTACTTTTGTCGTATAGGAGGCCATTAGTTTGCTCTTATCAGAGTCGACATCACCTCATCTCATCACCTTATCTCATCGTGTAGGCCAAATAGAAAAAAATTTGCTGTCCAAGTAGCCAATGTAAATTCTTTTTACGAGAGGCTACCGCTCATTGAACGCAACAGAAACAATGATTGGGGTTTTCTTTCTTGAATATAGTTAGTTACAAGTTGACAAATACCGCACTGAAATTAAAATCGCATCACGACATTGAAATACTGAAGTGCTCGAAAACACTGAAATATCCTCGAAATGACATCGTGCTTCCGACATGTTGCACGAGAGTGGGTGCACCTTTGCTCCGCATGCGACATTTTTCGCACTTCTTCCGATGCCTTGCATTTTATATGCAAGTTATCTAGCTCAACCCACTGATCTCAAACATTTAGAATCTCAAACAAGCAAACAGAACTCGTTTTTGCAAGAGAGAGGTAACATGTGCAATTGATGTAGTGTCACCTGATTAGAGCTCTGTAGAAACCCTATTCGTGGGGAAGAAATTACATAGTCTCCAATGACAAGCGAAAAACCTACGAACCCCAGCAAAATGAACAAGATAAAGCAAGTTTATAAAAAAAAAACATGGATTTGGTGTTTTCAACGTGTTAATGAGTTGATAAGAGCATCAGCCGTGAAACTCCACATGCTAGCACCATGTGATAACTTTTTGTTTTCCAAGCTAAACCTCTAGAAGATGTAAAGATTCCAAAGATTTTTGCTATTATCTTGACAGAGCAACGATTCCTGAACCTTTCTGAGCCACACCCTGTAATTGAAACAGGAAGTAAATGATGCATTAGTCATGAAACTCCACATGCTAGCATCTTGTGATAATTTTTTGTTTTCCAAGCTAAAACTCTACAAGATGTGAAGATTCCAAAGATTTTTGCCATTATCGTGACAGAGCAACGATTCCTGAACCTTTCTGAGACACGCCCTGTAATTGAAAGCGGAAGAAATGATTCTGAAGGAAGTTCAAATCGGTGCTGAAAGCTGCTTTCTGTGTAATTTTTGTAATCGAATAATTCCGCTAATTTCTGTAACTCATTGAGTAGAGCAAGCCTTTCTGGAACTAACCGTGTGAGTACGAGTGGAAGTATTTGATTTCGAGAGAAGACATTCGGCAAAGATCCAATTGGGGCATGCGACTTTTGAGCAGATGAAATAAGATCTACTTGTGAATTGCTTCAGCGAATCCAATGCGTTCCTTTCCCAAATCATGAATATTGCAGTACTGTCTGATGAAGGGACTACCGAGAGTCCAATTTGGTCCATATCCATAGTTTTGATCTCCATGAATAGCCAGCAGACATCTACTTTCTTCAATTTCTAGCACCAAATTCGACGAGTCGATGAAAAACTCCCTGTCTCCTATTCGCAGTGATATGGTTGGTTGCTCCCCACAATCAATGTAAAAGAGTTCTTCCTCTTCATGGTACTGAAATAAAGAGCTTTCGTTTTCCATTTTTCCTACAATATCAACGAATATTGATAATATGTGTGGGTTTCACTGCTAGTGCCCTACAGATCTCAATAAATTTATTAGGTTGGAGTGTAAATAATGCGGCTTCTTTCTAATTGAAAATTAACGTTTCATAGAAAGGTTCTTCTCACGATAAAGGTCCTCTTTTCTCATTTATAAAAATGCTATCGGAAAGCGTATCTAAATTCGCCGTTGCACGATCTACCACTTCGGGAAATGTTGGAGTGCACCACAGTCAATTCGCGATCTCAGCAAAACTTTGGCTGAAGAACGATAAATCAAGTCGAAGAATGTTTAAGTGGTTGGAATAGAGCGGTGCAATCCTCATAGATGGCGGAGAAAGAGCCCGACCATCAAATTCCAGCGACCAAGAACTTTTAGCAGTCATGGAAGAGAAGGTGACTCGATTGACGAAATTCTTCAGAAATGAGTTCTGCTTCTTCAGAAGTGAAGTCTGCTGGTATCGCTCCAGAAAATCAGTGAAAATGCGGATAAATTCAGCTTCTTTTTGCATGAAAGTCTGTGTGTTTATGTGGAAATAACAGTGCTTACCACAGCTCCCACAGCCTTTGCTATCTTTTCCGCCATAATTACTGGAGCTTTAATGAACGGTGAGCTTGTACTAGTTATTGTTTTCCAAGGGAATTCAGCGTGGAAGTCTCCTGCGGTCACACTTTTCATCTGAAGCAGAAAATTTTGAGCTAGCATTGGAAAATTAAGCTAGTTTTTAGAAAAGTGCTGTTTCAGGAGTTCACACCCAAACATTCATAGCAAATACGGACTACTGATTGCTGACAGCAGTAGCGAATGATCACTAGGACTCAAGGAACAGGAAATTAAGAATTGCTACCTGTATTTATTACAACCCTTCGTGGACCCAAATAGTGTTATCGATTCTCGATTATTACACAGACGTAAAAATCAAAAATGAACAGCGAGGAAATTCTGACTTTTTTGATGTGATGCCTTTCAAATGATTTTCCGACTGAAATCGCTTAATTCGTTGCAGCTGACATCCAGCACTGAAGAGGTATTTATATTCTCACCCATCGATATGCTGTTATCAGAAGGGTTAGCTCACTTCTCACTTGTTTTCCGAATATTACCCGAGCGAAACAAAGCATCTGGTGCATAAATTCTGCTCGACTTTTGCTCTCTTTTGCGGGAAGAATCAGTCATAAATGAAACTGATGAACCTACCTTGAACTGCCAATATGTAGCTGCGGTGAGGTTCTCGTATGTGATTGTCTCGCTACAGTGTTGACTATCAAAACCGCCGTAAGTAACCACTCCGCCATGAGCTTTTCCTGATAGGGTAGATGATATTCATGAGGCACTTTCCATAGTGACTTTTGCTTAAACTTTAGATCTTTTGTAATTCCAGGACGTGCAGTAAAGTGTCATGGCGGTGAGTTGAACTCCAAGACGCATCGCCACGCTTTATTCCCTCATTGCGTGCCAGTTCACAGGCGCGCAGTATAGCATAGCAGATCATTCCCGTGCATTTACTTGCTGCGAGCGCGCTTGTGCGAAGAGCAGAGTTAACTGATATCTGTTGAGCGCCTTCTCATGCTACGGAAATAATGGGAAAGCGACTGGACACAGAGTGATGTGACAATGGCGATCCACTCATGTTATACCCCGTGGATGTAAGCTGGCACGCCTAGAGCGTGAATGGGTGGGAGGGAGTGAGTTTTGCCGTTCAACTGACCACTATGATATTTTGCTCACCTATATCTCATGCTAAAGCTCGTTGCTCAAATGAGAGTGTCACCCTTATTTTTGAGCTGCATTGGGAGTGCATCCTATCTTTAAACATACAGTTGCGTGGGGTTTGAAAGCAGCAGATTGACTTCGAAGTCTGCGCACGCCTCACAAAATTTTTTGGTGTTGACATAAGTACTGCCACTTTTTTCGGATGCACTGCATTTTGTATACGATTCAGAAGCACTGTTCTTCCTCTGAAAGAAATTTGTAACCAACCTTTTCAAAACGACAGTTTGCTTGAGATTTATGCCTGCGAAGTAGAGCAATGAGTCAATGAAAAACAGCGCAACCGACAGCTACCTGTACCGGCATTCTGCTAAACCTCGAACGACCATCAAAACCGCCCAAGCGATCACTGTTAAGTATGAGTGAGTCATTTTGCTTAAAATGCCAGATCAGCAGCGATTCTCCAAGCTCAAAGAAGACATGTGTGGTATCTATCACACTAACAAGTTGGCCCGAACAGATTTACTTCACGAATACCTGGGGATTGCTCCAGAGGAATCGCATAATCTTGCTGGTCATCGTATTTCTCAAGGTTTACATATAAATGGGGAGATTCTGCCGAAAGAATCTAATTGCAAGGGTACAGTCATCTTACCCCATGATAACGTCACCCCACCATCGTCGGAACTGAACCTGCAACAGTCCCATCGATGGTGTTCTTCCGCTTTTATATTCTACAGAGCTTACACGTTCATGCAGTACCGGATGTTTTCTGGTTTCAACTGAATACTAGGAGGAAATGGTGGTTTTCGTCAGATTGGTGTTTTACTTCTTAAGCCTAGAAATCAAGTGAATCACGCGTTGTGACGTCATTGTAGAAGAAAAGAAGAGCTTTCAAAAGGTATAGGATACATTACGGAAAAATGCAATGGAGCGGAAATAATCGAAAAAATGAAAAAAGCGCAAGTACATACAGGGAACTCCAAACGGTCCCGGACAGGGGCGGGACCTCGGCGCCGCTCGCTTGGGCAGAGACACGAGCGGTCACCACGTGACTCTAGTTTCTCTGGAGAGCAGAGCCACGTGGTGAGCGCTCGTATCTCTGCCCAAACGAGCGGCGCCAAGGTCCCGCCAGTGTCCGCGACCGTTTGGAGTTCCCTGTATGTTAACACCCAATAGTTT
>KN726238.1:48110-60449 GCA_000816745.1 Ancylostoma duodenale
TACAAGGAGCTACCAACGGTCCCGGGCAGGGGCGGGACCTCGGCGCCGCTCGCTTGGGCAGAGACACAAGCGGTCACCACGTGACTCTGGTCTCTCTGGAGAGCAGAGCCACGTGGTGAGCGCTCGTATCTCTGCCCAAACGAGCGGCGCCGAGGTCCCGCCCGTGTCCGCGACCGTTTGGAGTTCCCTGTATGTTAACACCCAATAGTTTGGTACTGTTATGCAGATGGTGCTAAATGAAGCAACCTTCACATTGATTAACAAACAGATTTACTGGAAATTTTTTGAATTATCAGCAAAAAATTTTAGGTTAGGATTTTTTCCGAAACTACCCATGTACTCGCTTTCCTGCAACCGAAAAGATACATAGACTTGTGTTCTCTTTAATGTATCATGCAATATAATTAAATACGAACATTAAACTGCTGACCATTGATTTTTTGTAATTTTTCCAAATACACCGTGAAGATGGGATCAACTAATCCAAGTTCGACTGCTCTTTGGAATGGAGGAACATTGTTTGTTGCTGAAAGCAAGTAGAACGCCAACCCGAGAACACCGTCAATAGGTTTCTGAAAGATGTGATTGTATGCATGATTTCCTGACTTTACTGCGAAAGATGTTCATGGTTTCCAATACAGTTTTGTGTAAACAAGGTATACTAGTAGAAATCTATTCCCAATATATCGAATTTTACATAGTGGATTCATTTGAATTGCAGATCACGAACATCATGTGCGTTTTGCATCGTAACCCAGTCTTTTGCGGGTCTGTATTACTGATTTGATTGAGAGAAAAGTCCAATATTGGCAGGGAAAAGTGGGTTCGTGTAAAATAATGTTGTGGCCGAAATAGCGTACACGTGCGCAAAATTTGACAACTTTCTGCAAAACACATTGTCTACTGCCTATTTGCTGCAACCGTTCAAAAATAAGGTTACGCTACTACATGGATACGACATTCGCGACTACCATGTAGCATCACTGCGCTCTCCTGGCCGAGCAAAAAAAAGTTGGGAAATTTCTAGTTCTTGGATGTAGTATAGTGCTGAGATACATAGTACTAGCGCCCCTTCGGGACGCTAGAAAGTGGGGTGGGGCAGCCATTCTAGGTATGTGCAAAAGCCTCACACATGCGAAATGCTTAAGAAATTAACAAATAAGCCAACATATTCATTAGCTGGGCTCAAACAAATTGCAAATTTTATATCACGCATCTACATCTAAAGCTAATTTCCGATGCAGTGATACTACCTACTTTTCCTATCACATTTCTTACATGCCTATGGACCGGTTATGAGCAGCCATTCCCAATTCTGCACAGGAGTATCTTTAACATAGCTTTAGTACTTGTGAACAATACAGTGTAACCAATGCCGTGCGAATAACCTGAAACCATTCAAGCTTCACGATACTGAGTTAGTCCAACTGACGAGCTTCTACATGATAACACAGGCAGGAAGTAGAGGTGATCTACTGAGACACGTATGAGTGAGTAGCGCACACCTGCTCCATCGACAGACGTACATCTTGGCGTTTTCCCCACTATTGGGCCACGGCGGACCCAGGACCCGTATCCTGGCATTTTCCTCACCACTGGACCAGTGCAGACCCACTCTCTATTCGTGGACCTGTGTCCCGGCGTTCTTCCACCTATTGGGTCAGGGCGGACCCGGTCCAGCGGTGGACCCGTAACCCGGCGATTTTCCCACTAATGGGCGCTCAACAGACCCAGCCTCCGTCCGTGGACCCGTATCCTTGCGTTTTCCCCACTGCTGAATTGGGGCACACCCATTCTTCATCCGTGCACCCGTATCCTGGCGCTCTCTCCACTATTGGGCCAGGGCAGACTCAAGTCTCATCCGTGGACTCGTTCCCTTTCATTTCCCCAATAATGAACCCCTGCGGGTCCAATCTCCATCCATGGACTCGCATCCTGGTGTTTTCCCCAAAATTGGGCCACGCGGACCTTTTCTCCATCGATGGACACCTATGCTGATGTTTTTCTGAACTACCTGGCACATCTGTCCGTCATTTTTGCACCCGCACTCCTTGTAAATCTCGAGAGTAGTGGAAAAAAAAGTTAGGAAATATTTAGAAAGTTTGATCAATTGCACAACTGGTTTCAGAAGATGTCACAAAAGCTTGTGATAGTGCGTCCTCTGTCCATTCATCCCTTACTGAACTCAGCGACTGGACGCCCCCCCCCCCCCCCCCCCCCTCCGCCGAGTAGATTCTACGACCTCCGCCCCTCTCCAGTGCTCACACCTATCGTACCGACTTCGTCATCGATTGATGTTTCTAATTTTTATGCAGCTAACGTCGAAGCTCCAGCACAGGGGCAACCCTGCTCCGTACATTGCTGTAAACAATATCTTGCCCGGCGGGCTCGAGACCGCTAGACGCAGTCCCACCGCGAAATCCTGCATGCGCCCGACTTCCACTGCGTCTATACACTGCTGAGGAAACATCGGCCGAATGCTCCGTCAGCTTCGCGTCCTCGCGAGGCACAGTCTATAATTGAGCGAGTGCATGCGATCACGTGCTGGTCCCCCTATGCCTGGACTCTAGAAAATTTTGTTGCACTACCAGGAATTTTATAAGAGGATTATAAGAAATCTTTCTCTTCCATTACATGGAGCAGCCACCAGGATCTTTCATGCCTGAGGTTTCAAGTGTCTTAGAACATCAGGAATAGTGCCGACAGATGTACATATAGCAGAATATCCGCAATTACTTAACCACCTAGCGAATTCCGGTGTTCGGTCACGCCGAACTTTCTAGTTGGTAGCCCTACACAAGCAGAGTGCTTCCCAGAATGCGCGACACTGCTTATCATCAGCTAGTCGTCGTAGTGGTTTAAGTAATTTCTATACTCAGTTTCCACCAAAAAAAATTGTTGATGCTGCTTTTACTTATTTTTTAAGCTTTTCTTTTATTTAATTAGTGGCCAATGGAATTATCACATGCCTCATGTTACACAAATATGTAATAACAAAATCGTTCAGTGGTCGAGGACCAGAAGGAGCATTTCTCATTATCTATGGGGTGGTCCACATGAAATGTGACGCAAAGAACTACCCACAACTTTGCACCAATCCATTCAAATAAGGGACTTTTTTCGCATTCAATAGCCACAGAGATTGTGTTTTTAAGGTCTCACCCATCACATCCAATATGGCCGCCTTTAGCTCCAATGCAATGGTCTATTCTCTTCTTGGAAATTTTTGAGATTTCGCGCAGTCCTTTCCTTCGTTCCTTGCTTTCGTCAGGGCTCTTTTCAGCGGATTCAGTGACTCGCGTTCAAAAGAGCAAAAGTTTTGATCAAAGACCGACTAGATAAGAAAACTCAAAGGATTGAGATTGGGCGAGTTTGACGGCCACACTTCGTTTTTCCAGAAATCCGGAAGATTGGTCTCACAATCTTCCATTTTTTTCCTCGCGCAGTGGGCTGGTGCTCAATCTTGTTGGAAGATCCAGTCGATGTCCTTACTGTTTTCTTTGGTTCAAAGAATCACCCATCTCTCAAGAGAATGGATTTTCTATCGCCCGTCACACTTCATGTGGACCAAACTGTAGAACAAGCTCAATCTTGGAACCGCTATTTCGAGGAGCTCTCAATAATTGTTCTCGGAAAGATACTCACCTCATCAAAGAAAATCGACATCTTATTTGCCTGCCCAAATCTGGTGCCAGGTATGACAAGTCGCTCAGAACCTACACCAAGTCGAACTGTGTCATTTCCACAAAAGCCTCTGACGCTTTCAGTACCGTACTGGAAAAAAAATGAGAAATGCGGAATCTTCTGCACTGAGAAACTAAAGGAGTTTCTCTCTGGCGTTGCGTAAGTTCATACCAATAATATTATAAATAATAATATTATTGACATTAATACATTCTTAACATGCTCACCATTATCCTCCACGTTCCATCGGCTTTGATGTATGTATCAGATTTCCTTGAATGAAAAAGATGTCTTCCTCTGCAGTAGTTTTCATTTCCTAGTACAACGTTTTTCTTGCAGCACGTTGATTCGGGGCAAAATACAACGCATACAACTTAAAACAACGGTATAAATTAAAGAAAACTATAGGAACAAATTGCGTTGCACGTTTTTCAACTTTTAGCAGGTCTCGGTGTCTTGTGACCCATTTTTTGTTGTTTGCTTGCCTATTTGTGCAACTACTTCTACAGTAAAATCTCATCATGCTTTTCTTGAAGTTTTTGAACTGCGGCCCATCCGAATTTCCACCACTCGAAGACGGCATAGCGAAGTGGAAGCGGAATTGTTATGCTAACATGTGAGAGTAACAGCGTCAAAGGGCCACCAAAAGGACAGTGATCAGAAAACATCGAATCGGTTTTAAGAAATCATAATAATATAGTTATGACTAGCTATAACTGTTGGTTCCTGCGGAACGCACCCTTCTCAATCGATGAACTCGATCCCAGCGTATCCTGCGTGCCGGCATGCCTGTGCTCTAGAGGTCTACCCACATCTAGGCATTTTCCACGCTAATGAGCTCCAGTGCACCCATACTTCTTCGGCAAACCACTGTCTGGTCTTTTCCACGTTACATTGAGCCCCGGCGCACCCCTCTCCATCGAAGGGCTCGTATCGTAGCTTTTTCTGCACTGTTGAGTCCTGGCTCACACCCCGCCATCGGTGGAGGACCCGCGTCCTGTGTTTTCATGAGAACTTTTGCCCCCCCCCCCTCCCTTCTACAGAGTTCTCAGTCAAGGCCTCAGGGCTAATAAACTTTTCTCACGAATTCTTATGGTAAAGAACATCCGGAACAACTAGGAGAATCTCTGTTACATTGGAAGGTTTTCAACCAGTCGCTTTGATAGTCTAACATGATTCGAAAAAAAAAACGCTACAACACTGTTTTGTGTTGCTGTTCTCATTATATTCCGAGTCAAAAGAAGGAAATTTTGCCAAAAAAAATGAGATTGTTGCATTTATCAGAGTAAAGAGCAAGGTTTCGTATGTGCCTCTATGATGAAGAACAAGTTAAGACACCCCTAACGCAGCCCAGACAGAGAAGAAGCCCTCCCATTTTCGATGCCGTCAACCAGACTGTCAAACATTTACCCAAAAACTATTGGCAAGCAATAGTTCGAATGTTTCCTTGTTTGGAAACCTCTCCTGGTCGATACTATGTTTTATTCTTCTTCCTTCGATGCTCTCTATATAGAACACTTATTGATCTAACGTTTTGGCCTTGTTGCCGTATTCGGAGGTCTGCAAACAGGTTGTTCCTAATCTACTATATCCTACATTTATCCCATCAAGCACCTCTTCATCCTTTACTAGAATCTCGCATCATTTCAAGCACAGAATGCTGAAGGCACACACTGCAAAAAATTAGCTCCCCCACTGTTTCTCCGAGTGTGCGCAAAGGTGACACTACTGGCGAGTACTTGGACGAATGAATGTCGCCATGTGTAAACTCGAACAATGATAAAAATACATATATTAGATCTACACTGGTGATATCAGGCAGTTTATTGATTACATAGTCGCACAAACGCCATGAAGTCGTTTGTATTCGATATACATTCTTTTTTTTTCATTGAAGGGTTCCGGACCGAGATCCAAAACGCCTACAACGTCTCCCTTGCTTATGTCTTGGTTTCGTAAGCTAAAATCGTGCATTTGACATCGAAGTCTTCTAAGTCATCTACTTATAAGTCTTCTCCACGATGTGGTTTATTCCCGTGCCTCCCCAGCAGTGTTGTCGAGCTTCCACGACGTTTGCCCGCCAGGTGTTCTTTGATGCTCGCTGCTGAAGTTCTTCCAGTTTCGCAATGTAAGTTTCACTGCGTGCCAAGCGATCTAGCTGACAAATCACTCCCAACTGCGCAAAGTTGGCTGTTCCACCGTAAGGAGATATGATGCAACATTCACAGATGGATTGTCGGTCATAGAGCCTATTTCGAACAAACTCACCTCTGATGTTGTTGCTGGAAATGTTCACCAGTCTCACATCATTCTACAGTTGAACAATGCAGTGTCGTATATCAGCAATTATGCTGTCAGAGATGAATGGAAAGCAAAGCGGCGCTTTGTTTTTCTTCGAGAGATCACCGCTTACAGTGTGGAACTTTTTATGACGTAAGAACACTGCATGACCGTTGACTCCAGCAATATCCGATGAAAACTATCGTGATTCTTTTCTTTCTTTTTTTTCAAATTTTATTACTTGACGAACTCCTTCGAAACTGGAGAAGGTGAGCAGCTACAACTAGTTGTGACGAGTAGCAAATGTGAGGCTGTGCTGTTCCTCAGATCACAGGTGCCAGTATGAAAGTGATATTGGCAAGCGACACACTAGCTGTAAAAGAAGTGGTGCAATTTTTTTCGGACGATATTAGACCGTTTGGTTGGTTGGTTTCGTTGATTTCCAGCTCTGTCGGAGAGATCAGAAGCAATTAGCGAAAATCGGCCGTTCCAGGGAGTTAGTAGAAACATGTAATGACATATGTAGTAAACGTTATGTCTTTGAACCTATGTTCAGCGTCTAGCGAGAAAGGCAGACGAATATAAAAAAGGATAACTCACGGCCACCATCACACACCGAGTGCTCACAAACTTCGGGCTCATCCCCTACGCACGAGTAATCAGGAACCCAAAGATCTCCCGATCCGGTATCAATTACCACCTGAAAGGATACCCCCTCTAGGCGGGATTGTACAGCGATGTGAGGAAAACTTAATAAAGTAACATAAGACTACCTGAAATCGCTGCTCAGGTGTTCCAATTGTAATGTTGCCGAGATATTCGCTGCCGTAGTAGTAGGTTACCTAAAACAGCAAAACAAGTGTGATGCAGTCGTGTTAGCTGATAATAAGTAATGTTCTCAACTGCCTCTCCTAGCTTTCAGTGAGTGAAGATTATTCTTGCTCAGTGTTACTATTGCATGGAATAAATATTCTGAGGACAAATAGAGATGTCGTTTTTATTATGAACCACATGGAAAGTCTTTAAAAATTTCAACTTGAACTTAGTTTTCGTCCGTTTGCGGACCTCGTCTATCACCGAAAATGAATCGACAAAACGGTATTTTACAGCTACTGTGCGTTGATCCTTTTTAAATTGATCATGCCTTACTTTTTCTTCTCAGAGATTCCGGGACGGCGAACACAGGCCAGACACGCTTCGACAGCAGTTACACCGCGAGGTGAAAGGTTATTTTGTCGCCCCACCTCCTGTATTGGCCCCGGAAGGTTGTGTTTCGGGGGCAATGAACTGGGTGGCATGTCTCAAACCTAGGATGGCAGCTCAATTGGGCGCAGGGCTGTGCTCCTACTGTAAGAGCTTACCAAAGGTCATCCAAAAATAGTTTCTGCGGTGCACTTCCAGATTCGCGCCGCACCCGCACGCATCTCGTCTAGCCGATTGTTGCACTGGGCCACCGTTTGACCGGAGCCTCAATCGTCCTGACGAGTCTCGCAGGGCTCGCCTTGCCTCCGCCGAAGCGGAGACACGACTAAACTCTGATGCTCAGTTACCAGGGGGCGTGTCGCCACAAGGAGCAGGTAGAACGCAGGATATGAGGGGCAGAACGCAGGTTGAACGACGCACAATTATCCGAGCAGCAGCTAGCCTCCTCAACACAGCCGAAACACGAAGTGTGCTGCTCGCAGCAGTCGGAATGCAGCAGTTCTTGCTCATGCAGCAATGCCTGCCCTCCATTTCTTAGGGCTGTGGCTTCGCAGGTTCTGCTACGTTTGCATTACCCAGTTATCTGAGTTTTTGGTGCTGCATAGGTGTTCAGAATGGGTAGTATCCCTTCCCTAATATCCATTGTTTGTGTTTTAGGCCTTATACCTCATCTGAAGGAATTTGGAATGTTGGAATAGGCTATTTACTCATTCCCCAAGTCCGGTCGTCGCTAAACCTCGGCATGGTTGTCAGTGTGATTGATTACTTATTACTCATGTTGGTTCACGAATAAGTGCACTGCATCTTAAACATAGATAACTGAGGGTCATCTTAGAGGCAGGAACCCGCTTCCCTTTTTATGTCGATGATAACAGCAGATTCATGAGCTCCTATCGCTAAATTCAGTAATGTCGAGCAAAAGTCAGAAAAGTGACGAAAACCCGTCCTTGATGGGGTCGAAGTACGCGCACAATGGAGCAGAGAGGAATATCGCTTCATGCTGTACTGGCTGTCCGCCACAGCAGTAACGTCGGGTAAACACGTCCTGGCAGGTCTTCTGTGTTGGCCGTCCTGGTATCGATGATACCAACGGTGAAATAGGTCATCGCGCGCGAATTTGCTCTAGCAAGCTGATACGGGCCCCATCTCGAGAGATGGGGTCACAGGCCATTTTGGGACATTTCAATTACAATGCCGGAATCGGCGCATCGACAAGGTTCGGCATGCTTTAATATGTAGTTTAAACAAGAATATGAGGTGGGCACCTGCCCTTAAACACAGGTCACTGCAACCCACGGGTGAGACTTTTTCAGATCCAGTATTGCAGAAACCGCCGAGATGTGGATCCAGCAATTGAGGGTGGGTTCGCTGTGGCCCATTATTGTGAAAAATGTGATAAGCGCCCATCGATGGAAGAGCGGTATGCCGGCGCCCGGAGTGTGGAAAACATTAGCGTGCATTATTGTCGAAGACGCCAGAATACCGGTCCACCGATGGAGTTTGGGTTCGCCATCGCTCAGCACTGTGTAAAATGTAAAGATACGCGTCCATCCATGGAGGAAGGGAGAGGATATGCTGGAGCCCAGTAGTGTGGAAAACGCCATGATACGGATCCACAGGTGGAGAAGAAAGCGCCTGCACCCAACGGCGAGGAAAACGTTCGTGTGACGGGGCAACCTCAGGGGGAAGTGTTCGCTTGTACCGTAAAATGCTAAAAGCAGTGGCCTTAAGCAGTGAGTTCACTGCTTTTGGAAGTTTGCTTCAGCCCTCATTGATTTTTTTTCATATGAGCGTAATGTTGTTTCCTGCTCTCTTCCGCACTCTCCTTTGTACACCAATCGACTAACTTTTCTTATAAGAGAGATGCGAGAGGCCAGCCTCGCATATAAGAATGAAACTTATCTGGCTTGAATCTCTGTCTTAGAAGGTGCAACAGCATATATTTTATCACCGCCTTAGGTTCCAAGAAACAACATAGGAAGAATAGAAAACAAGAATGCAAAACTGATGCTCATGACGAGATTCGAACCCTCTGCCCTCTGTCGAAGAGTCTAGTATCTTCCCCATTCGGCCACCCAGTAGCTGCCATATGCAATGAACGCATGTAAAGATGTGGTGGGGTTTCTATTCTTTGGAGCCGAGGGCAGCAATAAACTATGATACATAGTGTAACACCAACTCAAACAAGGATTCAAGCCAGATAAGCTTCATTCCGTTCTGCGAGGCGGGCTTGCTGCACCTCTCTTGTTAATGTATCCATGCACACCCTTATCAGTTGAAGCATCCCAACAACAATCTCAATTTGATTTTCGAGCTCCTGTTTATACTGTGTCTGTAACAAGGAATTGTCCACTGCTGATAGAGTGATTTGAAGCACATTCTCGAGCAGAGTCGGGAGTGACTGGCCGTGGCGGGCTTGGAGACCTGTAGGAAATGCGGTGACATCAAAATGGAGAACATATCATTGCATCGGAAAATAACTTTTCAAGTAGAAGTGTGATGAAAACCTGCGAGGAAGTCTGGCATCAGGAGAACATTGGAAACCCAGCGTTAGCAGTAAGGCAAGGCTAGTAGAATGTACACAACTCATAGTGTGGATTCGGTATTTGAGTTAAGTAGTTAATGAATGGTCTTGCTTCGATGTTAATTTTCTGGGAAAAGTGTGAAACTTTTGCTCAAGCCTTAAGGGGCTGCCTCACCTTACTTCCTAGCGTCACGTACTAGTTTTGGAGAAATTATCATAACAAGACAAAATAGTACTAAATATTATAATGCGAAACAAAACTATGAAGCAAAAATGGATATGCTCACACTTTGTGAACGCAGGAACCGATTCGGTGGCGTGTACTCCATCGCCATTCTCCTCATTTGTCGAACTCTTTCTGCCCATGTTCCTTTTCGTAGCATTTGAATCATTTCTGACTCAACTCTTTCAAGATGCATCTCAAAGATTCTGGCCATCGTGGTGGTGGTTAGTGCTAGCAGAAATGCAGTGGTTATCGGCGGCATACCTGATATCTTTACTTAGTCTATTAATTGAGTACAATTTTCTGGTCATCATCTGCTGCAGCCGAGCTAACGTTGTCTGTTTGTTTTGAATCGTTGCAACTCGTACTTTTAACAAGTATGGATTTGATGCTAACGAAAACAGACTCCACAGAAGTTTTGAAACATGTTGTTTCCATCTCATGATGTTCAAAAAAAAGTTGTAACCAACTTACATTAGGTGAAGTCCCAACTTCGACGAGTTGTTTCTAACCTATCTCGCACAAATCATGTTGTATCCAACTTAAATCGCCGAAAACAAGTTGTATCCGACTTTGCCCTGACACGTCGCAATTAATGGAAATGGACACTTTTGAACTCAACTACCAACTACTGCATGATTTCTTCTCCACACTTCGTACTTAGTTGCCGGTATTTCCTTTCTTTATTCTTTCAGTTCGTATCCTTTCCTACCTGGTCCGTATCAAGCGTGCGTGTTTTCCAAACAGAAATCGCGGAAAGATAACCGACCCGAACTAAACTTTGCCTGTAAACACCTAAAGGCTGGCGAGAATTTTGAACCACTTTGCACCAGAAATTGCTTTATCGAGCACATCGATTTTACTAATTTTTCGCTATTTCTCCCCATGAATCAGTGAATACTTATCCACTATGGTTCCTCGATACGTTGAACACGAATGTGCAAATCATTTCGCAGGAGGATAACGAGTTATTGGTTTTGTAGATTTTTCCACCTTTACACGGTGGCAGGCTAAAAACGTTTAAGAGGTTCTCGAACGTCCGAAAAGAGAGTTGGTGGGGGGATCCCATAAGTAAATGGTCGCGTGGGAGCCATCCTGAAAGAATGAGCATGAACCTGTTCACAGGGTCAAGCGTCCGATGGGAATTTCCCATGAGGGGGTCGTATGGGAGGGAGCTGGGGAGGCGGGGGTCGTATTTTAGAGGTGGGGTGGGATAAGTTCGTGAGTGTTTTATGACATTATGACAAATGACGGTCCACCTTTACCAGCAAGAACGATCACGTCATTACGTGTTAAAACAGGACTGTTAGCAGCGTATGAGAGAAATCGGCTTCAGTGCACCCACAGGTTCGATTCCCGGCACCTTCAGTAGATTTTTGCACGGGTCGGAATCACTTCAGAATCAGGTGTGGAGTAAAGAGGGTGGAAATGTAAAAAAAATGAAGTGGAGGAAGCGAGATAGCTCGATTGCACATGCGAGAATTCGCCTGCAGTTCCCGTCAGAACGTGGAAAAGTAGGTTGACTTACAATTAGACCTCGTGCTGAAGTTCTCTGACTAGAAATCAGCAAATGTTTGTCACCATTTGCATAGCGGATCAGCTGTATTTTTTTGCCAGAGTTTCCATTTTCTAGAGGTTCATATGTTCTTGGAAGCTTGATGGGAAATTTTTCAAATTTTCGGGTATCCTAGGGTAAATTTCCCATCTAACTCACTGCGGCAGGAGCGAACATTGGGAACAGTAATGGGAGTGAGGAATGAATGTTTGGAGCTCTATTACGTGAAGGTAGTGAAATCTCGGTAAAGGGCAAATTCTCTTCATGGGAGTTAAAAAAGTGAAAACCTCGCAATTTGAACAGATGATGAAAATGGAGTAAATCTGTTTGGGAAATCACTGAGAAGCAATTTGCACATATCACGAAAACTTTTCTTATATCTGTTTTAGATGAGGAAATTTCTCATTTGAGTGCAGAATCTGGCATCACGAAGTACGCTCGTTTTCCCTCAATTTAGATATGAAATTCGCCAAATTTCTCATCGATTTCCCATCCAGCTCCCAAAAAGATGTGAAGCTCTAGAAAATTGAATCTCTGGTAAAAGATAGGGCTGATCATCCTCTATGGATACGTTTAAAAGCATTAGCTGTTTTCGAGCAAAAGAATTTCAGTACGACGTCTAACTTACCCTAGTTTTCCACAAACTGGCGGGTCCTGCAAGCGAATTCTCGCATGTGCAATAGATCAATTTCGCCCCCCACATTTCATTTCCTAATAATTGCACCCCCTTTGCTCCATACTTAATATTAATGTGACTCCGGCCCGTGCAAAAATCTTTTGCACGCGTCGGGAATCGAATTCATGAGCGCGCAGAAGCTAACGCTGAGCCGATCTCGCGCTGCCAATCACTCATGTTTTGACACGTTGATC
>KN726239.1:18739-34455 GCA_000816745.1 Ancylostoma duodenale
GCCGGCCAACATCAGGGCAGATGTCACGGCGAGCTGCATCAGGAAAAATATGAGAACAGTCTAAAATAGTTCAAAAGATAGTACATTCGCGGTCATTCTGATTCAGTGCTGCTTCACTATCACTATATATGACGCTGCTAACTAATTTATTCTAGTAAAAATGCTAACAAGTGGAGAATGAGTGGCCACAATCCGAACCGTTCGGAGTATGGCAAATTGAAAATGAAATGTGGTGTAACTCGAACGGTTCGGATTGCGGTCACTCATTCTCTACTTTGCATTGTTACTAGGACAAATTAGTTGGCAGCGTCATATATAGTGATAGTGAAGCAGCACTGAATCAGAATGACCGCGAATGTACTATCTTTTGAACTATTTTAGACTGTTCTCATATTTTTCCTGATGCAGCTCGCCGTGACATCTGCCCTGATGTTGGCCGGCTACATTTTTGTTTACAGGAGATTTGTTTACGAAATCGTAGTCACTGGACTAGCGGTGAGGTCTTTGTCTCAATAAACGGATCTATTTGTAATTGCTATCCAACTCCACATATGCCTCCGAAGCCTGTTGTCCAGAAGTCCGCTACAAAGTTTTCTTCTATTTTCTTGAGGATGAGCTGCACTCATGCTATTTTATGCATATTCACATATTGGGTAGTTCAAACGTTCTGCCACTCATACAGCATTTCTATCTGAAATTGTACAGGGTGGCTGAAAAGTATTGGCGCGAAGAATTAAGAGTATTTTTCTCTTTTTACCCAGAATTATTTTGCGCTTTCTACTGTTTCTGATAGACAACTACATGAGTGATCAGTTTTACAAAAAATTTCCTGAGTGAAGTTCCCTGTCCTCCGTACAGGCCATCATCTTTGTCTCCACAGAACCCACGGTGCGCCGCAGGTAGTCCTAACTCAAATCTGACTGTGCTGCTCGAGTACAAATGATTCATGTTCTGATTCCGTGATATTTTTGTTCTCCAAATTCCTATTCATCAATTCATCAACCCATAAATAGAATGATTCACTGGATTCAAATCTAGACTGAAACAGGGCCACTAATTGTTGTTAGGGAATCCGAGGACCACTGGCTTCAGACTTGCGATGACAGTTTCGGTCTGAGGGAACCCAGCACAGTCCTGCTCAAGAGCCATGTTGGGGTCAGTTCGTTTCCATGGGAGGAGAACTTTCCAGTGAATCCTATCTTGATCGACCTCGACACGGATTTTACAGTCCTTGTCTATGAAAACCAGAGGCGTCTTCATAATTGCGAGCACTCCTCTGCAAACCATCACAGCTCTCGGTAACGACGACGTCGTGACACCTTTGTATTTGATAGAGAGTCATCAACCCTAACTGACAAAATGATTGTTGCTTTGAGGATGGTGGACGACTTTAACGATGAAAACTTTCCCATAAGATCACAACACACATTCGCGCGGCGCACCAGGAAGGTCTGCAGCAACTTTTTCCATTTCTCGCCCTTGACGCATAGCTTGGTTTTTCCTACCTAAATAGCCGATAGCTACAATGTCTTAGCTCTTTCATGACGGTGAGGTGGCAGGACGAGCGAGCGAATGCAGGACTTACTGCCATCTTGTTCAGATTTACCCCACCATTCCGGCTTATCCTCTTTTTCATAGTCCCGTGAACTCCTCTTGTGTTTGTTCACTGGAGACAACCTGGTATTATTTTCGATCTGATGCCTCCTACACCATATTGTCATTTGATGTCCTTTTGATCTCTTTGCTTAAGAGATATCAGCTTTCTTTTTATAAATGCGATGAACTTTCGCAACAGCGGTGGGCGCACAGTGGATTCGCGATGTGCGTACTTTTGCGTAGTTGTATGAAACTGAACGAATTGTGCATGAGAAGAAAGAAAATTTATGTCAGTCATATATAAAATGTCAATCATATATAAAACCAAAATGGAATGAAACTCATACGCAAGAAAACAGAAGCGCTAAATAGGGCGCCAATACTTTTCAGCCACCCTGTATTTTTCTGTTGAGTTAAAATTTTACCATAAGAGTTATTAGCGATGGCTACCATTGACTAGCTCCCATTCAAGAAACAGTCTTTCGATCCGTCCCTGATAGACCTCCAGTGGCTACACATCAAAGAAATTGGGCCTTAAACTTTGAAGATGACTGTCTTTACAAATTTTTGTTCTTCACAAAGAATTCCCGAAATGCTGGCAGATAGATGTGGATTGATTCAGAGTATATATTTAATTAAGCAGATGTTTTCAGCAAAAATCCCTAATTCCGTGCACGTTAGTTTTTGAAGAGTGCCCCCTAGCTCGGCCATATGTATTATTAAGACCTAGCATCCCTTTGTTTAGAGCGCTCAGTGGCAAAAATCTCTTCCAGTTTTTAGTTTATGCACCAGAATTGATGGAGTTACACTGACCGCTGTACTGGAAAAGAGCTTCAGTCAAAATATGTTGTAGTCCTGTCCAAGTTGAAGCTTTACTTCCCCAAGTACGCTATCCCAAGAGTGTGTGTTGCCGGAGTCTCCTCCTGCACCTCATGTGCTTTCATACTATAGGTTCCGCTAAAAATTAGTAGATATTCTGGCAAAAATTAGCATAGTCACCCCTCAGTTTTTACTAGGCAACTGGGATATGTGGAACAACTTGAAATAGATTGTTGTATTCCGAAACTCCTTATGAGTTAGTTACAGATTTTTGTCTCAATTTATACTGTATTTTCGATAAACAGGGGCCAAACCAGGGAAGTTCTCGTTCTCGGCATTATAGAAGTAAGTTCATTCCACTATGAAGGCTATTTCGGCTGCTTCACTTGCCTTTGATTTTCAGATTATATTCGGTATCTATATACTTGTGAGAATCGCGTTCTTCATAAGATTATATTTTGGAAAAGACGGGGAAGAAAGTAAGGAAACTAGGTAAAATCGTTGCGAAAATGTCAACAGTATGATTTACAGTTCTGGTGGAATTATTCTATGGGGTGGGAGATGAAGGTGATGAGAAAGCATTAGAAAGAAGAGCGGCTCCAATCTATGCCCTGACAATAACCCTGGCATTCACACAAGCAACTCGTGAGTTTTTCCTCCCTTTTGAATCATAGGACTTTTTTCCATCGTCTACTTTGTCGCCATCGTACTGCTGCTTTGTATCCAGTTGCTACATTCTTCTCTACATCGACCAGTCTAGTCTTTTACCATCGAGATCGCTTTAACTCCTGATACCTACTCATTCTTTTTCGCAATCTCTCACAAATGGCTTGCCAATCGCAACAGCGCCATTCCCAGTGAATTGTATCACCTTCTTGACACTCTGCATTTCATTCAAGCACGCTCATTGGAAACATATCCCATTTGATCAATTGTTCCCAATAATCCCTTCGGTGTCTTTAATCGTCTGTTTTCATTTCAGTATCATTGGTCGTTGGTATTCTGTGTTTCAAATTCCGCAAACATTTCAAGGATGAACTTCCCTCAGCAGCTCCTTTTCTAAAAGCACTTGAAGAGGAATATGATGAAAATGGTCCCTCTCAAAATCCGCAATGAAAAACAAAGTTTCAGAATTACATTCATTCAGCGTTAATGAACCCGATTAAAAATTCTCTTGAAAAGTTGGCTATTATTATCTTCTAAATAAACTCTGTTCTTCGTCTTTTCGTGAAATCCGTGTCTCGAAACTTTGCTAGGAAAACCGGAACTTGTTGTTTAGCTTACAGTTTTTGATTTTTGAATTTTGTTTACAATCCCAGAAATCTGCTCAATCACAATCAAAACTCGGTATCATCTGACTCGGTGACAAATTATCGGGCGTTCATGGTGCGCTATTCCAAACATCCATACAAACTCCTGCTCAAATGCGCTGGACAATTCAGAAATGTTCAATTCATAATTTCACGAAAAATAAATCTATTCAACTTGCAAATAGGATTTTTAATCAAAATATTTTCAAAATCTGTACTTCCGCGTCCTTTGTTGCTACATGATGCATTGCCTTTAATTAGCTATTTATTTATTTGTACGTGGTTATACCACGCTAGTGCACAGATGCAATCTCAGGAATACAAGTGCAATGCATAAAAGACATCGAAGCGATGACAGTAAGTAACCGCCTGGAAGGCAGAAGCACATCAAGAATGTCATATAATATATACATATGTACAAATCAATAAGCAGAGTTGCTCAGATACTCATCTACCTGTCCCTTACATTCTCTTAGTGAACAAGGCAGAATGGATTTCTTGGAGAACTTCAAAAAGATATTTTAACATTGAAGGCATCGCTCTCTTTGTAGTGGTTATCACATCTGTCGAAAAAAAAACAGAAACAGAAACGGAAATTGCATTTGAACACAAGTTTCAGTGAAGAAATAGAAATGTCGTGAGGTGATTGTCCTGCATTTTCCTAATTTTTTATTCCTTGACATTTATTATGACCGTTATATGTTACTCTGTTTTGAAACAAGAGCATAGTAGTGGCCGTCGACGTCTTTGAGCAGTTCTGTATGCGTTCCGCTCTGAAACCGTGAACCTCATAACTGAAATGTCACGAATGCGTACTGCGACAAAAATTCTAGAATGGTATACATACTTGACTATAAAGTACAATAAATAATACAATATCTCGCGTGAAGGATGTGTGCATAACAAACCTGTACTATGCTGCCATTATCGACTACATAGATACGATCAGCATGCCTTATTGTGCTGAGCCGATGCGCTATGACAATAACAGTCAGCTTACCGGCGATCCTAAAAAAGAAAACTAACGCTATAATAGACAACGTTCACTAAAACAATAGAGAAGTTTGCAAATAATTGTTGTTTTTTTTTCCAAAAATTGCACAATTACTCATGATGTGATGAGAAATAAAGTCGTTTTGTGGGCTTGCCTCTTCAACGTTTCCTGTACTGCGTTTTCAGAGTGAGAATCCAAAGAACTGGTGGCCTCGTCAAGAATCAGCACGGTTGGTTTTCGAACCAGAGCTCTTGCGATAGCAATTCGTTGCCTTTGACCTCCTTATGTAAAAAAATTTTAACCACTCCGAATCTTTTCGTTTGGATCCCTGGTTTTCTTTGCTACTTAGTCATACCGAAATACTCCTAGTTCAGAAATAATAGGTACTTCATTTATAATTCAAACAGATACCTGACAACTCAGCACCCCATTCGCCACATCTGGTCTTGTATCCATTATTCAGCTTCGTGATGAAATCGTGTGCATTTGCCATTTTAGCGGCTGTCGTCATATCTTCCTCCGTTGCCCAATCGCAACCGTATAAAATGTTTTCTCGGATGGAGCAGTTGTAGAGTACCGGTTCCTGGGCGACCATCGACACCTATAAGACTGGTCGATGAAATTACACTTCCCTGTGCGAAAAATTTCTTGTATGCGTGTGTTCTAGTCTCGAAATCATCTGGAAAAGAATTCCAGTTGATAATATCTAAGGAAGCAACAAGTATTGGGTTGGGGAATATGTTCCAGCGGTTTTGGGCACTGCAGCCACCGTTTTCCACTATCAATGTCAGTCATATTGAATAAATGACATAGCTTTCCACCTCTATTAATGCTGCAAGATACAGGGCAGCTTCGCAGCTCTATGCCCACGAAAATTTGCGTTGTTTGAGACGACGTGATTTGTAGCTCGCCACTACAACTCTTGAATCAGCTCCATGGAATGAGCTACGAACTCAGCAAAATAAGTGGTATGTGAGTGCTCCGGACCTGTAGAACAGTCAGCAGCGGAAAGATCCCTCGTTCGTGTTTCTAGGTAGTTGTTGTGGTGAAATTTGTGCAGAGAAACCGAGTATATCCTTTGTGGATGATCACCTCATATTGAGTACTTCAAAGTGCTGCAGGACATTTTATTCACAATTAGCATCAGTACTGACTATTTCGCACACGATGATCCTAGAGAATGATCGCTTGTATGCGTCACAAAGAGGGCGTCCGTAATGAGAATCAACTTCAAGGGCAAACTTTTCCTGTCCAAAACAGGCACACCACTTCTGTGTTCCTCTTTCAAAGATAAATTTTCCTTCTTAACTTCATCGTCTCTCTAGCCGTTTCAGCCACATCCAATGCCACAGAAAACAAGGTGTGGCAAGATTTTTGGGAGGCAGTTGAATTGCTGGTAAAGAGGAAAGCAAGATCTACAAAGTAATCCATGATATGCATCAAACATATAGGGTGCGTAAAAAGTGACTAAAATGACTCGTGGAAAAAATTGTAGTGGTTCCAGATGTGCCCAGTTTCCTTGCAACCTGTAGAACACAATATACCAAATAGAATGGGATTATGTCCATCCACTTTTATTTCCATTCTTGAAAACCCTTGGATGGAAATGACGCAAGTGATGCGCCGCAAAGATCGTCTTCGGTTTCATTATTTGTTCATTCTAAATAATCCATGCGCAAGTCCAAACTGTTGTGACCTTTAGCACATATTTGCATCTTGGAATTGTCTACAATGGCGGCCACATATTTAGCACGCAGCCAGTTTCGGGCGAATAACCGATGAAAATATAAATTTCGTATTTCAAGCTTGGAAGGAGCTATCAGGACAATACTCGAGAATGTGATCAGACATAGTGATCTCTTTCTTGCCTCTACCCTACCCATCAGGAAATTTTTTGAATGGAATTGCACTCATTCTTTTCGTCTAGACCTCAAAATGCAGCAGTTTTGGAAATATTTTCATTTCTCTCTTAGATCATTGTATTGAAATGAGGTAAAACGTGATTTCATTCTAGATATTAGTGCGTATTTTGCTATGGTTGTTTAAATGCGCAGTTGTTCACCTTAGGGAAGAATGAGGGTCTCAAACATGGCTTAAAAATTGGGGAAATAGATTACAAGCAGAAAGCATGCACTTCGGCTGTGGATTTCTCACCGATCTGTGCTACTAACAGGCATTCAGTTAATCACAGGAGAATCCCGACGCTTGCATTATTCTCGAGATTCAATAGGGTGAAATTTATGACCGATCTGACGTTTTGTTTCTGCCTCTGGCTCCAGCTGGTGCGAAGAGTGCGCGTACAGCTTTCATATCAAAATATCGAGGAGAAGAGTGTTCAATCTAAATATTAGGTTGATGCAAAAGGAATGGCGCCAATTTCTTCAAAAACACATAATTTCGCTTAGGCAAAACATCACATCTAGGTATGGTAACATCGTTGTAGGGCAAAGGAAGCTTTTTTATTCTGACAGTATAGGAGATTTTCCCTGCAGTTAGCAGACGTGAAATAATTGGAAATGCCCAGAAAACGCGTTCTCAATCTTTCGAGTTTCCTTGGTTTTTATATTACACTACAGGCATTACAGTTCAAAACACCTTCCTTGTATTAGGTCATCATGTCAGTACTTGCTCCATGTGTGAGCTCTGGTGCAATGGCTTCGCTGTTGGAGAAATATGGATGAGCACTTTTTAAAGCATTTTCCTTGTTATTTCTAGGATTCTTGCTGAAAGGTTCTCTCCAACCAACTTTCCAGAAAGTACATCTTCAAACAACTTTTATTTTCTCGTAATGAAAGAACATTAAGCTATGATATTTCTTCTATTGTGTTCGATTACCTTTTGCCACATTTCTGGTAATTTCACAATTCCTCTCTTGCAGAATCTCTGGTCTTTCGCAGCAAAAAACTGGGCTACATAAGATTTGATATCCTCACCTTCGGGAGAGGTTTTCCCATTCAAGTAGTTCTGCAACAATCGAAATAAGTGGTACTCAGATGGTGCAAGATCAGGGCTATACGGTGGATGTTACAACAATTCCCAGCCACGCTCCAATAATTTTTGCCGAGTCGCTGAAGATGTATGCGGTCTAGCATTGTCTTGGTGGAACACTACTCCTTTGGGGCTACGAAGGTGTGATGCATTATGAGGTGCCTGCGAGGGACCAGAATGTCAATTCGGACCTCTACTATCGACGACTGATAAAATTAGATGAATCAATTTTGGAAAACCGACCAGAATTAGCGAGTCGCAAAGAAGTGGTCTTCCACCAATGCAATGCTAGACCGCATACATCTTTGGCGTCTCAGCAAATACAGCTGGAGCTGGGATATTGCATTCATCATATAGCCCTGATCTTGCGCCATCTGACCACCATTTATTTGGATCGTTGCAGAACTACTTGAATGGGAAAACCTTTACCGAAGATGAGGACATCAAATCCAATGTAGCCCAGTTTTTCGATTTTTTTGAAAAAGGCTAGAAATTCTGCGAGAGAGGGATTATGAAACTACCAGAAACATGGCAAAAGATAGTCGAACAATATGGGAAATATGTATATCACTGGTTAATGTTCTTTCATTATGAGAAAATAAAAATTTTTTTTGCAACGCTTAAAAATCCCAATTACTTCCCGAACAACCCAATAGCTTTAAAAACAAGTTGAGGAAAACCGCGCAAACTTGTCCCCCAACTCAGTACATTTTCGAGTGGATACAGCTAGCAAACACGAACTGATATATGATACAATGAGTCTCCGCGAACCTTTTTATGGTAGTACTCGTGCTCAATATCTTGAATAGGAACGCCATCGATGGTGATAGAGCCACTGGATGGCGTGTAGAATTGTTGCATGAGCGATACGATAGTGGATTTTCCTGCTCCACTAGCTCCAACAAGTGCAACCGTTTCCCCAGATTTGAGTTTGAGATTGACATTCTAAAAGGACTACAAAACATGACGGAAATAACTTGGAAGATCCAATAGGATCAACCACCCATACCTTCAATACTTCTTCGGCAGGCCTTGAAGGATAGGCAAAGCTCACGGAATTCATCTCAACTGCACCAGCAATTTCAGGCTTCTCTATTCCCTTATTTTGATGAGTGGAATTATTTTTGATGTACGTGAATACCTGTTAGGGTTCAAAAATACGGGAAGAAAATCTTCCAATCATAAAATCATGGAAATTCATGAAATCCCCATACTTACCTTCTTTGTAGAAAGAATACACTGCCTGATTTCCTTCACTGTATCTCTTAGAGACTGAAAAATTGTGCATGATGTTAATAATTACGAATATCATCTTACCGGTTTCAACAATTTGATATGTGTATAACGGTGGACTTTCAAGGCGTAACGGCGCACAAGCTCAACTAAAGCATCAGACCGCTTACATCGATATTGTAATTGAGTTTATCCAGATATAAAAGGTAGGTCATAAGAACACTTGACGACATTCTTTCTGAAAAAAAAAATCCATTTCTTTCACCTCTAATCCGCGAATGTCCACCACGAATTGAGCTTCAGTTTCATTTTTCGACTTATCACCATTTTCTGGTTTTTAGGCGTGCATTTTCTTCATGCAGGAAAACTCTAATGAGCGAAAGCGCAGTAAGACGCTAACACACCGTCCGCGTTCTGCTGGCAACGGATTTTGCAGCAAGCAATGAAGTCTTCATCGATCGAATAACAATGATCATTATTATTTTTATTACTACTATCAATAAAAAACAAAAAAAAACAATGGGCTACCTGATAGGATGAGGTGACCACCATATAGCAAGAGAGCTACATGATCCAGACCGTATGTGATGGAATACGTGAAATTGTCGAGTATATTGATACGAGAGCTGAAAAATCATTCCTAGGGTAAAACCACTTTCTCGTTGCTAAAACATTCATAATATTCCCTCTCAATATTGCTCCACGATGCACTCATAAATATCTACTTCATTGAACTATTATTAGGTTCCACAGTTTTCTCTACACAATACCCAGGGCAAGAGTGCTGCACACATGATGCATTGACCCACTACCGAACAGTAACCTTGTGTCTAGGCACTCTCGGCACAGGTGTAGCTTTCGGCTGATTAATTAGTTAATTAGTTAACTAATAATAGTATTAACTAGTTGATTTAAGAGCACCAATATGAAGTCAATTAAGCGCCGAATGATAACAGGAGGTGGCCACCACACTGTAGTGGGTAAAGTGATAAGTATTAGCATGGGCATACATAACAGGACGGTGGACAATATTCATTCTTAAATGAGAGGAATCATAAGAAAATGAGAGGTTGTAAGGTGAACAAAAACATGCGAATAGCGTCTCACATACTGATTACTGGGCGCCAGCACTTTACATTTACTACTATGGTGAGCCAATATAGCCATCACTCCGTCTTATAGTTTTCTGCTACGGATGGGCGCCGATGCACTACAAAACTACACTACAGCAACAGTAGAACAAATTACTGAAGCATCTGTACACGTTGGTCCTTTTTGACCCAACCACAACCTTGTAGCGTTCTCCAGCTTTCGGACAAGGAACCAGGGTAAAGCACGGGGTGCGATTTGGAGCTCCCAAGTACGTACCCCTCTTTTGCTCTCATCTGGGCGTAAACCACGCCCATGATCTCACAGGTGTTGGTGGCATACGTTCCCCAACCACGACCAGAGCTTGCCGCACACCGCGAGTCCTCTCGCTCTCTGCGTCTCTTATTGCTAATGGGTCTCTGTACTGCCTCCACCCACCACCCCTCTGTCTGTGCTCTAGCCCCTCGCGGCCGCCGCAACGCAGCTGGGGAACGTATCTCATGTAATCGGTGTTGGTGGTACACAGTCCTTGCAATTTGATGAGCAATTAAACATCTTTCATCCTATTTTTTACCAGTATTCGGTCTTTATGGATCTGTAATACAAATTCCAGACATCATAGACAAACCTGTCATTTCAAGGAAACGTGCCCACCAAGTTCGGGCATGTTTAACATAATAAATGTAACACGAAAAACGGAGGGATCAGACTGCTAGAAAACTGAACAATCCTAGACATGTTTTAACATGTTCTTACATAAAGATTCGTGTTGTCACTCTCTGCTCCCTCTTCGCTCTGAACGCTTTATGCGCATCTCTCTACCACTCCTAAATACTGTAGACTCCACCACAGGGCAGGTGCGATAGAGGTGCGATCACGCACCTTCTCCGCACCTGCCCTGTGGTGGAAGCTACAGTAATCTTTTCCACAATGGAGCGCGGAATCGCATAGGAGCGCGAAATGGCTCCACAGGGGGTTTCGGCTGAACTTTGGTGCAATTCTTGCAATGCTGAACCGATTAAAGGTGCGCAACTTGCACAAGTGAAGCAAAAGTTAGAAAATCCACTGTGACCTTCCTCCTGTAGTAAGCATTTACATACCTTTTAATAATTGCTGCGTCTATTACTTACTACTACTACTCTGTGTACCTGTACCGATTTACCGTGACGGGAAATTTTTGAAGTAACAGCAGAGATCTTAGAGGTGTGGAACATCTCATCCACAGCTCGAGTAATGTGTTAGGGTGTGGACGTCATTCCCTTTGCGATGCTCCCTGAATAGAAGCCATCGGCCATCCTGCCGAAGTCAGTTTTTATGTAGGCTAGCATAGGTGTCGCAGGACGAGAATCAGTCTTGAAGAAAAACACACAACGTACCCCCCCCCCCCCCCACCCACTCATTGCTTTCTCGCTTTGCTCCTCTAAATACGTAGGGGTGGTTTGAAATATCGCACCTGTGCTTTACCCTGCACGGAACTACCCGTTTAAAGTATGCACAGTTTTTCTCCACGATTAGGAGCTCGCGCACCCCTATCACAATAATGGACCCACCTTCCTCATTGTTGAACGCGGTGCAACCTTGTTACAGTGCTGGGCTTTCCCCATTTCTGGGCGTCGTTGCACTCATAACACTGTTTTTCACATCACTATCCAACGTTGCTCACTTCACCATCCACCAAAACTTCTCTTCTTCTTTTGCCCAACATTACCCGATCCCTCCCCTTTATATGGCCTTATCAACTGACCAGTTACAGAATTTCACCAAAGTATTAGAAGTTCGTTATTATAGTTTGTAAATCCACTCCTCCCAGAAGTTACTCGGACCATGTAATTGGCAGAATATTGCGAGACTTATGACGAAGAAACAATGGATTGATATTGTGAGGTGCCGCATATTGTAAAATATTGATCGGCAAATGTAAATGTTAATGTAAATCCATTCCTCCCTTCCCCTTGCTGTGAAGTGGTGAAGTGGTCAGCGTCAACCAATCCCATGGTAGAGGTGTTGAATGCCTGTGACCCTACACAGTGACTTGCGTGGGGTACCCGATATACCAAGTCAGCGCTTCATCCTCCCAGACTCCTCTCGTGTCAATTTGTCAACCCCGGAGGGATGGATGGCTTGGTTGGTCACGGGAGCTGTCGAAATATCGGCCGTGTACGTGGGTAGCTCGTCTCTCTCCACTGTGCCGCACGAACTCTCCTCTTGATATATAAAAAACCTACATTTTGCTTTCGAACTGCAACCTTTTATCAACTCCAGCAGCGAATCGATTAGCTTCATATCGCTCACAGGCAAAAGATCTGAAAAAATACAATTCCCGGTTCTTTGATAACTTTAGGGAAGCAGTGGCGGATATCTTCTCCTCTAAGTCAAAATGAGCAATGTGAATAAGGCCGTCGGAAAATATGTTCTTTAACGAGATACCATTATTTATGGGGAAGGCATGCCCTAGAACGTATGGCACCCCCTGTATCGATCCTAAAAAGAAAAAAAACAACTCTGCACGCAGAAGTTTTTTTCTTTCTTTCTACAAATTAGATGAAGCTCTATATACCGAAAAGAAAACCGATGGCAAGAATAAAAATTAATCCAGTTTCAAGTTTCAATCGTACAGGAGATCATCTCAGAGTAATCTAGTATTCTTCTATGGGCATCATCTTTTATGAACTCATCTTGATTTGTTTGGGATTTTCTTAGGAATTTTACATGCCTTTGTGAGTCCTTAATTTTCATACTATACAACATCACCCGTGCAATGAAATACGAAAAAAAAACGGTGCTCCTAATCAATAGAAAAACTCATTGAATATATCGCAAGGAGGTGGTTACGCTTCCAACGAAAAACTCGTAGCTTTCAATTTCATTACGAAATTTTGAGTGCAGTCGATTTGCCACGATGCCTCTACTGCGTGGGCAGAAGCAGACGCGGCGCGCGATACCCTCTCGATTGATGGACCCTTAATGTTTTTTTTTCAGTTTGATAAGAAAGTGGAAAGGAAATGCTCTCTGAGTATCACAGGTCTTGACATTTAACATGAATGGAGTGAAAAGAACGCAGCCTTGCACACTGAACACTATGTATAGCTTCCAACGATGAGGCGAACACACTTTCCTGATCGCTCTCCAAAAGGAGAAGAACTTTTCATGTGAATGCACACTCCGAATCAGAGATGGCGAATTAGAATTCTGTGCTGTCTTGGGAAACAATTTTAGATAGATAATTGCCAGAAATGCAAAGATAATGCACGCTACCTTACAGTCTTTATTGTAGATAGCACGTCGGAGACAATTTGATAAGTTTTCGCGCCTTCTTCCTGCATTGGCTCATAGTGCTTCTGCAGTAACAAAAATGCCATGATTATTGAGAAGATTCTGGAGCTAACTGCTTACCGCGATAATATCCGCAGAGACTTCGGAGAAAATCAGTAATAAAGGTTTGGTAATGATGGCAAGCTGAAATAAACCTTGCCATGTAACAACGAAGTGAAGATCTTGCAATGGCCTCCGTATTCGTTCATCATCAAACCTGACTGTCTTGAATTCATAAAACTTTTTCACCACTCTAGCATCACAAGATGGTGTGGTGCTTTTTTGCAGTCCTAGAGCGACAAAAGCTGTCCTCGTAATAGGTCTGAAAGCGGTCCCAATCGTTCTTCTCTGTGCACTGGACAGTGAAATGTAAGTAGTAGCATCAACAACAGCAGAAATCAGCTGATGTCAATAGCTGGTGATGCTCATCCCGTTTTTATCTTTATGTGAGCTCTAAAATTGTCATGCTACAAGTGGACACGTTACAAGGGCAATGATGCACCACACAGTATTCATTAGCCTTCCACTGACGATCAGCTATTTCTGCAGTGGCAGTCTGCCCCGTTACATCGGTAAAATACGTAGTGACTTCTTCCATTGACTGAATGCTTAGACTATAATAAACGTTTCCTTACAACAACCTGCTTGATACAGGAGAAATTTAACAAACAACCGAAACTCTTACTCTAATGAGTTTCCACCTTGGATGAGACGAGGAGGAGAGACGAGACGGAATACCTAAGACCAATGTGCATCCCTTCAGTTCTCCACCGTCTTTCGAAAATGTTCTCAACATGCTCAAAATGATTTGCAGCTCACGATTACTCGTTAGTAAACGCCCTCATCCTATGAAATTTACACTCGATAGCTCATCCAGCAATGTAAAACGAAAAGTTCACTTAATATTCTTTTTTCCTGTTCATTTCCGAACTCCTGACAGAAATTTGTGCCTTGCCAGCATTCTTCTTTCAAGAACGCCGTTCTTTATCGTCGAAAAGAATGGTAACCACTGTGAGTCTTGTTATTTTGAGGAATTTTCCTTTGACCACATCATCCATTGATCACATCATCCATCTCTACTTGTGCAGCAGTTCCGCTTTGTATAGATTTCGAATGTGTTATTGTACTGACAGCGCAAGGAAGACTGCAGAGCGGGCCTCCTAGGCTGTTTGAAATAAAACTAATGACGTAACTCACCAATAGAAAGGTGACTAGTGAGGAAACTCGCCAAATATTGGGTTGGGCAATAAGTTCGTGCGGTTTTTTTTTTCAAATCAATATTTTGCAAGGGTTTGAACTAAGTTTGATAGCACGTCATAGGTCATCTTGTAGCTTTTGTTTTACTCTTTACAAATTTGATAACCAATGCCCCAATTCCTGCTACTTCTCATTTTCTGTCGCATAAACCTCTAACTCGACAAGAGCGTACATCTCCGACATCTCCAACTGTTCCACTACAATAGTGGAACAAATGCAGCTCAAGCTGCTCGGGATGTTGAAAGCGTCTAAGTGGAAGCCATTACTGCTCAAGGGACAGCACAGCAGTGATGTCTGCTTCAGAGAGGTCGATTCTAGGCTAAAGGATTCACCCTGTCCTGTATGCACAGTTCGTAGAGTTATGAGACGATTTTTCGCAAGGACTTGCTCTAGGTGTTAAGAAGAAGTACGGCGGACATTAACTTTCAGAAAAAGCCAAGTTCAACTAGCCCACTTCGCGAAAATACGCTGAATGCTCAGGAAAATCACACGAACTTATTGCCCAACCCAATAGATAGGTGATGGTAGTAGAGGGGGTAAAGTGGTATAGTGAGCGTGTATATAAGAAAAAACAAACAAACAGAAACGAAATGCTGATAAAACAAGCAGTGGTCTCTACTAATCATACGTACTGTATTATACCGCTTGTGAGATTATAGCTCCGTGAAGTTGTGAAAAATGAAAATTTGATGAAAACATCCGACAAAACTTTTGCAAAAACCTAATAATTGGCTCCACTCTTCTGCCTCAGGACTGAAAAAAACCGGAAGTATCCTTAATAGTAGTTGTTACGTTGGTTTTGCGCTAGAAGCCTTATCCGCCTTCCAGTATATACTTTTTTCGTTTATCCAGTCATTTAGATTTCTCGAAATGTTATCTATTCAAGAACAACACCTCATTGAATTGTTTAATCTCAAGGAAAAATGCTTCTACAAACATGGAATCATCTGAAGGAGAGACCGTTTCTCTTTCATCCTACCTTCGAATTCCAAGTTTCTTTCCTCGGCGGTGGATTCTGCTCACTGTTGAGTGAGAAATACCGCATTTGAAACAGAATAGTAAGGGAAGTAATTAATTGGCACTGTTAGTAATAGTGCTAAATTGTTCTTCAGTGGTTG
>KN726239.1:34555-52367 GCA_000816745.1 Ancylostoma duodenale
TGGTTGGGGCTGTCGTGTTGTCTAACCTCGCTCCTTAACGGCGGCACCCACGGAAAATTTCATCTCGAACATTTCGAAAGTTTCGAAAAACCCTGGATTCAGGTAATACATTCGCCATACAAGCTGCAGTGGAAGTGTCCACTTACTTACTTACAATAGGATCGCCTAGGATCAGCCGGACTTGATACTCAGCTGATTGTACGCCTTGTCTTGCTGGCGCTAGAGCAACGAAATATTCCTGAAGCGCAGAAAATATGGTTCCCAGTTGATTTAAATGACACCCCATCGCCTTTTTCAGGTTCGTTTGTTCCTTACGCATTCAGAATAATTTCACTTTTCCTCTTATCTTAGTTTTCGCGTGTGAAAAGGCCTTTTCAGTGTGAATGCTTCGAGTTTTCTCTTCCTTTCGTCCGGTTTTCGGTCGTATCTAGCGATTTCATCATGTTTTCAGTGGCATGTTGCATTGCCATGCACCTTTGCAAGCCGCTACATTTTTACCGAATGTCAAGAAATTGGTGCTTTGGGGCGATGACGGTAGTGGATCTTAATGGGGAAAAGCGAGAGCATGCCAAGACAAACGAGCGTCTCCATTGGCAATGACGCTTGTTGACGATTTGCACTGTGAAAATTGTGAGAACGGTGATACTTGGAATCTCCGCCATTTTGGGGATTCTCACGCACAGCTCTTAAAATCGGTCGTACTTTGCAGAATGGCCAGACTCTTGCACATGAAACATAGGGAATCATCCAGATATTGGGACCACTTTCAAACCTTCAATGTGGACAGTTTCTGTCGAACCGTCACAATTCTATAGAACCACCCAACTTATCAACGTGGAGCGGCAAAGTGGTTTCATAAATTCAGCTGTGGACATTGTCCACACATTATTATCTAACACCTGTGCAAAAACAGGGCACATCAATAGAATCTGATGTGGATGTAACTGCCTTTCTATTATTAATATCTGAAATAACCTACTCACCAATGTCATTCTCCAGGAACAGTGAAATGCATAAAATAATGCACTCAAAATAAAGAAGACTCTTCGGACGAATTTGACCAGATTTTGTGAAACCGAGTAAGATACGTATTTGCAGTCGTAGGTTACTCCAGTAATGAGTTCTCCTGAACCTCATCAGTTTCATTTAAGTCTTTAACAAAGTGAAGTCGTTAAGCTAAACACTGCTTCTCCCCTGCCAAATGGGAGATACAGTGATAAGAAAGTGTGTTCATGAGTTTCCTTTCGAGTGAATAGATGAATAGGCTTCGAATAAATATTGAACAGATATAGATGTTCAAGCTAGCTCACCTGAATGGTGAACGTCAAAAAAAGAGACGTCCTTGTTGACAAGCGAATTGAAGAGATCAAGCCTCATTTTGTAGTCAACCGACACCTTCGCACGCTCTAGACAGACGTCAGAGAGATGACCAAAAATACCACTAAAAACGAATAGTGATGGGCGCTACAGCTCAATACACCAAATATACTCACACTGTGAAGCAAACACCAAAACGGTACAAAGTCGCAATGAAAACTTCATAGTATCCTTTTCTGTCATATATAGTGGCGAGAGCGTGAGCATCCACGGCGGGAAGCATGGCCTCGGCTAAATAAAAGCATAGAATAGTGCAGTGTTAAAACGCTGAGAAAGAAATTGAACTGGATGATCGAGCAAAACTAGATTATCCCTGCCTGGTACGTAAACAAGCATGAGACCATATCCTGCGAGATACCACCTCCATTGATCTTTACAATAGCTCAGAATAAATTTTATTTGCTCAGAGGCCGAGATAGGTTCGCCTTCATCATATGCTGCAAATAAAGTTGTATAGAGCGTGCACAATGTGGCAGAAGTCTTTCAACAAGCTTAATCGTTGCTGAAAACGCGAGGAAGAGGTAGCTGAAGAAACTAGTATTCTAGCAGTCGCACGATGCAGGAACTTTCTGGGAAGTTGCTCAAAGTGCTCGGTTCCTCAGTCTACTTTTGCCAAATCTGCTTTGAAATCTTTTTTCAGTGAAAGAATCTCTGTTCAAACTTCCCTTCATTCTGACAAGTCTATAGTTCTAGTCATATGCGGATACTTTTGAATAATTGGCTTTTCACTGGTTCCAAGAAGTGGCTAGTCATCCGTCGACCAGAAGCTAATTGGGCAGTTGTTGTCGTGATAGGATTTTTGAGCTCAGCCTATGCATAAATACACAGATCAGGAAATTCGAGACTTTGGTTTTTTCATATCGAATAAGTTTTGATAACCATTACAGTGCAACAGGTTAAAAAAACTGGAAATAGCTCTATATCGATAGTTTCGCCTGCTGCGCTGCGACTTTACAAATGTGTTTCGCTGGAGAATTGCTTTCTCTTTTCAAATATTGTAGAGGGTCTTGACCTCTAATCTAGGCTGGGAAGAATAGCGCGAGTAAAAAAATGTTAACTGTGCTCCTGGAAGAAATGTGCTATTCGTTTGATGCATTAAGATATCGAAGAGATGGGTTCGAATGAGGAAGACTCGAGAAGATGAACGAGCAGACAAGGATGCCAGCAAGGAGAAGCCGTTGAGCCTCATTCATAGATCTCGCCCAACACCTACGCCAAGAGGTCTCACATTTTTGCTGCCTATTCTATGTCTATAATTACTGATGAATCTCTACCTCCCACTGTGTTGTTATCTGCCAATAAAACCAATCTCTATCACTTTAAACACGTTCTAATTTAGGACTCATAGGGCGAAGAAATTAATGAAAGAAATGAAATACATCGTATCGTGGCGATTCCTTTTTACTGCTTAGAAGATGAAAAACATTGGCGTCCTGAGAGGTCTTAGGGAATTTCCAAGCGTCTTCTGCATTCGTAAGTCTCACTCCTTTTCGAAACGTTAGGGAATGTTTGAGATGAATTCGAGTTCAACAGCCTGTCAACCTGGTTCGGCGTCTCACCTACGGTTTCAGAAGTCTGCGCCGCTACCATATGGAGAAACTCCGCACTTTATAAAAACTACTTAGGTTTGCGAAAGAACGGAAAATTGGCTATTAGTTTTGTCAACTTCCTCTTCCTAGCTTTTTTACGACTTGATGAAGTTGTCTTCAAACTCTTCTTTAGCACAATGTAGCTGAGTAAAAAGAGCGCCTGAAATTTGATCTACTTACAATCGTCATCTTCTTCCTCGTCATCTTCTTCGGTTTCATCAGTATCTTCGTGTGCGGATTTGTAAATTTCATAGCCCATAAGAGCGGTGGCAGTCAGTGACCACACTATGGATAGAATGACACCTATCCTGCTCAAGACTGCCATGTCCTCGGCGAGGCAAAGCACTTTTGTGAGGGTGAACATGTAGGAGAATGCGGTGATCAGCCAGAATGACCACAATCTGTTCACAAATTTGGAATTTTTACTAGCTATAGCTAGCAAAACAAGAGATCTCACAAAGGATAGAAACACCAAATCTATCCCACTGGTGAATATCGAATATCCTGCGCTCCATTGTCCTTCCGGATGATAGAAACTGCATAAGACCGATGAAGACAGAATATCAACACCAATAAGCGACTTGTGAAGTGGCACAAACATTTGGTGGAAAAGAGCTCCTGGAAACAGTAGCAGTTTAGCGAATGACCGACTTCTCATCATGCAGGAAGGTGGAAAGGTATGGAACCTTCCGAAATCTTCTTGAAATGAGATTGTGCTGTTAAATTCAAATTTAAAAGGTTAGAACACAATACCTATCCTTACTGACAGTCACAGAATAACTATATTATATCAAAGGCAGCACCCGCTCAAGCTTCATGTTCGAGATTTTGTGGGTTTCTGGAGTGTTGGGGGACCTAGACCTCATATCTCATAGTAAAACAGCGCGAAAAGTACGGCAAATTCACGATATTATGGTGCTGTTTCTTGCTCGACTAAGCGCTCCCGGTCTGAGACTTGTGTGTCCCGCCACGCAAAGGCCACGTACTATTGGACCGAGGGGCCGCGGCCTGTGTGCGCTGGCGCATCCAAGGCAGCTGTGGTCGCGGTGTTCGCCAGTTCGATTTAGATTTCTTCGCAGGTAAGTCACGTTTCCTTGTGCTCGGTGAACTTTTGTGATGTGCTGACATTGTATTCCACGGTTCAACGCGGAGTCGAAGATTTCGACGGGTGCTGCCTTTAAACTACACTATATTTCCCTATATCATGTAACACCACGCACACGAGCGCGAGCTCGTGTAAGGGGTGAGTCCATGGCATACTTCACAGCGACGTTATCGCAGCGACCGTTCAGATCCAACAGTTCCCGTAAAACTGCTCCTATGCCAGCATGCCATTCCACGCGAATTGTGCGATAGAATATGAGAACTTTAAGGCTGCGGGTGTACTCCTGAAGGAGTATAGCACTTAACATCGCCAAAGATTGGCGACTTCACTTTTCATGCATTCTGATTGTGAGCGGGTCGCGATGGTTAGTCGACAACTTCGGACCGCCCACAATCGATATGTATTAGAAATGAAGTCGAAACGGCGACGGCGATGCTAGGTGCTTTACTCTTCGAGGAGTACATACTCTGATGTTCATTGACGATACATTTGGCAAGAGAATGTGTTTGGCAATATAATTCACGGGATAAAATTTTGCTTGGCAATATGATTTACGGGAGAATGAGTGAAGGGCTTGTTTGGCGATACATTCGGCAAAAGAATCTGTTGACGGTACATTTTACGGGTGTTTGGCGATACAAAAGACAAAAGGATCTGTCGACGATAAATTTGACGAGGTTTGCTTGACGATACATTTTACGGGTGTTCTGATAAGGCGTTCGTTTCATTCTTAGTTGGAGGCTTAACCATCGGCGGTGTCGATCCGGATGGTTCAGCTGGTAAGGCAGCGGACTCCTAAGATTGGTATCATGGCACGATTCCTGATGATATCGAAATTTTCGCGCGGTTGATAACCCTTTCATTCATTTTCTTCACCACGACGGTGTAGCTGTGGAGTATGCCATGAGCTTAAAGGCACTGTCTCACCTCATGAAGGGCAACGAGATATCAACGGAATCTGGTCCTACTTGACGCGCTCATTCCAAAGATGTTCTTGAAGCCCGAAAAAACGGTCAAAAATCCTATTTTGAAGGCCAGATTCCATATTGGAGCGGACGAGTTTCTCTGCTAGGAAGCTAGCAAAAGCGAAGCTGGGAAGTTGAGGTTACCCATCAAAATGAACTTCACAGCAGTAGCTATTATATAATAGAATGAACAAACATTGCCGTGTTGAAAACATGCCGCACCGTCCGCAAGCTTCAACTACGGAATGAATCCTTTCGTCCACTGGCCGAGAATTTCGAAATTCTCGGTCAGTGGACGAGAGGATTCATTCCGTAACTGAAGCTTTAGGAAGGTGCGACATGCTTTCAACACAGCAATGTTTGCGTCGAGTAGGACCAGATTCGTTGATAACTCGTTGCCCTTCATGAGGTGAGACACTGCCTTTAAGCTAAGAATAGTTCCATACCCTATTGAAATAAACTGTTTTCAATAGTTTCATCTACTGGCTGAATGAAGCTGTTAATTCGCAGCAGCGCTACACTCACGCTGTCGCACCAGCTCGCGTTAATGAAATGATGTGGCGAAAAAATAACCAGCATTGAATCGAAATGACCACGAGTATGCTAATCTAATGCGCTCAAGCATACTAGCGCAAACGGCAAATCACGACTACTGTGGTCGCGGACGCAGAGAAAAATCACACCCCTTTCTCAGCGTCTGCGTTCACCACTTGCGCTGAGAGCAGTAATTCTGTGGAAAAAATTTCATGTAATCTTTGGAAAAAATTCTTGAAATCAAGAAGAATCTATATATGAGGTGATGAACATATTTAGCGCAGGCGAATTTCCACTACGATGTTGCTAAATAGATAATAACAAAAACTGGAACAGTTCGCGAAGTTTAAAAGTTTTGGTTCTCAGTGTTCAACGAGTGCAGACATTATCTCGGAACACCCTGTATCCAAAACAGAATTCTTAAGTAGTGACTTCAACAGTTTAAATCGCCCAAGCAACAATAGCGATACCCGAAATGTACAACAAGAAGGAAACTACACCAGAAGTCTGTAGAAGTGATTTTCTCCGGCAAGAAATCAAGTCAAATGAAAGTTGCAAAAATTGCCTAAGCATAGACAATCGCTCTATTTATACTGGAGTGAGCACGCCATTTCGATTGTGCGATGTTCAAGAAAATTTACGAAATGCAATGAGTCAACGACCAGATAGTTCAATTCGCATACATTATTCTTATTGCAATGACGTCACTATGAGAGAAAACCATGAGTCAGCTTACCTTATCCTTGAGCAGCAGCGGCAGACGCAGACAGGGAAATCAAGAGAGGGATGGAGAAGAACTGAGCTCTGATCCAGAAAGGGGATAGGGACCGCAGAAGTGTAGAAATGGCTAAAAAATCACTTTTTGCCAAGCAAGCAGTTGTCTGACAGGTGAACTTTATTTTGTAATACTTGAATGTGGCCTGATCCTTCTCCGCTTCGGAACTAAACATAAACTTTCAGTGGGTGCCGCCATGCATATGTATCATCACATGTTCTGCATCACAACAGGCATTTTCCGTGCGTTACTGTTCCTTTCTTCCCAGAACACGCCTTTCTTTAACATCTGTGTCGTTAGTCATACAATATCACGGTTCCAATATTGATTACAGGGTAATGTTGGCTGCAAGCGTTTTCATAAGGTCAAATGGAAAAGATTCCTCGTCCTACAAATCACTCAATTGTTTCATCCTTGGCCCGTCGTGCTAAAATGGACTGACTGGAGAAATATGAGGTCCTTGTGATTGCATGAGCTCAGGCGTTAAATACCTGATCTCTTGCTTAGAGTGCCGTGATGAGTACATAGGTGAAAGATCGCGTCCATTGTGCATTCGCATCAGGGAACATCTAGATGACAGGAATAGATCACGCCAATCCACAGCTCCGGGTGCCCACAAGATACAAAAACATAGCGGAGCTAATTCTGAAGTAAAAGCAACGGTCTTAGCCCAAGAACCCCAAACATCAGCTCGCAAAACCCTTGAGGCTTTTTGGATCCATTCGAAAAACCCGAAAATGAACCGTAAGGAAGAATGCCTCTCGATTACGCGTGAACTCGCGCCATATGTCGAGCTGCTCTACAGAAGGTAGCAGCGGCGTCGTTGGCATTAGCTCATCTAGTCAGTCAGCGGTCGCTACTCGGTCTCAACCTCTGTGGTTGACCTCTAAGGTGACTATTTGGTCCCTGAGCCATGCTTGTGATCGAAAACTAGGCTTAGAATTTGCTTTATGAAGTTGTGGAGACGTTTGGTCGAGTAGATTGTACGTTGAGTCGCCCATTTCAGGCTCTGAAGAAGGCAATTTGCCGAAACGTCAGCCAATAAATCAATTGACAGCTTCGTGTAAGGTTCAGTCAAAAAATCAATACATATGAGAATATAGTCCAAGGCAGCAAACAAGTTAGGTCGACGGTTTAGTTCAAGACCCGAAACCAATTTAATGATTACACGAGAATATCGATTTTAGCTGTTAGTTAGTGATTCATCACTCTATATCCAACTGGGTTTGTGTTTTCATTACTGTATCTCTTCCCTTTGATTGGTGTTTTCACTTTTCTAACCTTTGTTCAACATTGAGCTTTTATTTCAGCGGCTGGTATCATGTATGTTAGTGCAGCTGTATGATTTAAAAAAAAGGAAAAAGAGAACTTTTGAAATTGGCAATGCTCCATCACTGGTGATGTTACTACAACACAGTATGGCTAATTGTCAGGCTCACTGCAACTAGATCAGTACCCATTTCCGTCTCATTAATGCAACCAGATGTAAATGGTCGTCTCGAAGCAAAGCATAACATCGCCTCACATGATTCCATCCTAAGGTAAGTCTTATCCTGGTTTGTTAGGGGTAGAGAATGTCCGAAAATCCGGGCTAAGGTTTTCTGAGCATGTAGTAAGCTCCTAGAAAATGGCTTTATGCTTAGCACCATTTATCTCCCATCGACGGAATTCATGTGTTAATGGACTCTTCAGTATCGCATCACTTTAGAGGAACAAATTTCTCCAACGAAAAATCATGACTTATAAAAAAGCGCTTAATCTGTGTGAGTATGTGTGTAAAGAAATTCTGAGATTGGTCAGTGATGGTGATTACGATATCACATAAAAGAGGAGGAGACAGGTGTGCAGGGTGAAAGAGTGAAGTAAAGTTCTAATGGATAGGGAAAAGCAGAGCGACAGGTCGCTGCGTAGAGGGTGCGCCGGCGTCCAAAAGTGGGGGAAGGCAGGACGCGACTTCTAAGCTGTGAGGATTGTAAACCGTTATCCACGTGTGGATGAACATGGGGATACGAGTCTTTGTAGAGTTGTCATTAGTGTGAAGCAGTCTGCAAAATTGCACCACTACGTGCTGTGCGATTTCATAGTAAGTTACTATGTCTGAGATTCCATTTACGTCATCACGTCCCCCAGTGCATCTCCTCCCATTTCTGCCTGTCACAACGTTGCCCCGATCACTTTTCAGCAGTGCATCCCTAATGATACAATGAATAAATAGATAAAATTTTCCACCTCGAGATTGACTGCGGAAAACAATAACAATTATTTCGGGGACATTATCGTCATCCACATGTTGGACTTAAAGATTTATACATTTTTGCCGTCTAGTAAAGATTAAGAGCTTTTTCAAATACATTAACACAATGCGAGTGTGTGCTATGTCCTTAAATGACGTCGCTTCCATCATGCACTTTTCACTAATCAAGCAAAGCTGCTCCAAATTTATTGGTATATGAAAATTTGATATTTGTATTGAGTATCTGTGCGCTTCACGTACCATGCAATTTGCAGCTCCTCTTGCTTTCGAACTGAATTGTAAGCGATGTTTCTGTCTGGACACCTTGTTAACTGCTCTAAAATGGATGAATGATCAAAATTCCCTTGAGCAAACCATTTCTATGTTCATCACCACAGACTTGTGAGATCCTGTTCAGTTTGTGATTAGTTTGGTTATCACCTAACTTATGCTTTTTCATTTTTCTCTCAGTAACATTTCGGAGCCTTGTGATCCGAGAATGGGACGGTAATTGTTAAAGCATACAAATCCTATATTAGACAAATAATGAGGTATGGCGCCCTTATATTTGAACTCCCTCCGCGCCCTACAAGAAACGTCTGGCTAGTATGATTGGAAAAGTTCAAAACAATTCCAAAAGATGGCCCTTAATTAATATTCGAACTGTAGGTTCCTCCATGCTCTCATACGACAAAAGGTCACCTTCTAACAATAGGAACAAACTATTTGCTATCAACAAACAACAGTAGAAAGCTTGGTGACCTTCTCATGATGTACAAATCCCTCCATGTCCTTTCTGAATTGAAAACCCCTTTTTTTCATAATGGTACCCTGACCGCTGACGAACATCTGGACAACTTTGTTAAAATCATGTGTACTATTCGCAATGTGTAGTTGTCTGATCATCTCAGCATGCATGTACTTGAATATGTCCGTTGATTAATATTAGCTGCATTCGAACCTGTATATTGTACATTATTTACATAGATACGACATAAAATGCAAAATTCAATTGGTACGATAAATGATTGTGTTCCTGTGCAAACCGGGTTCACGATGCGCCAATCTTTCACTTCTATTCATATGTTGCTCTGTTTTGAAACAAGAGAGAAATAGTGACCATTGACGTCCTTGAGCAGTTCCGTGTGTGTTCCACTCTGCAACAGTAGTTCATATACTCCCAAATTTCAATTCCACGTTCAAAAATTTCATGGTTACTATTAAATAAATATTTTCACGTTTGACCGGATCATTCAAAGCTCAACGCCGAACGCTGTCTGTAGTTACTGTTCAACTGGGTCTGGGTGGACTGATGATACATGATGATTTACAATTCAATGTGGGTCACCTCCATTTAGGTGGAGAAACGGGTATAGTCTTTTCCTGTAGAGAAATGAAATGTATTGGGTTGGGAAATAAGTTCGTTCGGTTTTTTTTCAACTAGTTTTTTTTTCACGGTGATTTGAAACATGCTTTACTTGCCATCCAATTTTGTAGCACTTGACTTGCTCTTTGCAGCCATTGCAACCCCGTTCCTCAATTCTCGTTTTACCTTTTTTCCTACCGCGAGGAATGTGACCCTCCAAGGCGACGAAATTGAACCTCTCCGCAAGCGACTATCGTTCGACTTCAATCGTGGATCAAATGTGGCTCAACTGGTTAGGAATATCAACGATGTTTAGAGAGGAACCTTTACTGCTGAAAGGACAACATAGAAGTGGTAAACCCACCTCAGACAGGGCAAATTTGGCTTTGAAGCTGCTTTTCGTTTTGGACGCCCATTTTGTGGGACACAAAGGCGATTATCCGCTAAGGTTGCTTTAGTTGTAAGGAATAATCAGTACTGATGCTAATGATTATAACTCTCAACAATGTTTGGGTTTAGCTAACGTATTCCGTGCAAAATCCCAAAATGCTCGATAAGAGGTGATCGTGCACGTTGGGTATGTTCGATCTCCCCACGCAAATTTCTCCAAAGTGATTAGCAAAAAACACGAATGCAGGGGAATTTTGCTACCACCGACTCTACAGGTCTAGTACAGTCATGCACAGCTTATTTTGTTCACTTTCCTATTGATTTCATAAACTTTATCTGAGCGTTTCGGTTGTGGGCTACAAATTGAGTCGTCCCAATCAAAGTAATTTTTCGTAGAAATGAAGCTGACAAGCTGCCCTGTCTCTGGCAGCATTAATTGAAGAGGGCACCAGCTATGCAACGCGTGCAGTGTGGTTGTCATTGTTCGTAGGAAATAGTCGTTTCTATGCCTATAAAAAACCGAACGAAGTTATTCCCCAACCCAATAGAAACGTTCAGCACTCTAAATATAGCGCTCAGTATCGAAATTTTGGCGAAACAAAATTATAAAGATCCCGAAGTATCTTCGTACCCATCATCACTATTAGCACAACCAAGAAAAGTACCCTCGACACCTTTGCAGATGACCACAATGGGACCCTACCACATGGATACATTTCGCGTAGGGACGAAAATTTCAGGACGTCCACTGTTCCACTGATATCTACATATAAAACATAGAAACGCTTAAGACACTTTTTTTCAAAAATTTGGAGGGCGCGCGTGGGCACCAGATTCAAACGATAGGAATGCATCTGTAAGTAAGGTGGTGAAGAAGGGGGCTCGGAAATTTGGGACCTTGGATCCTAATAGTTCGGAGGGCCTATGACACTCTTCACCGGATAATAGCAATTCTGATATCGATTTATCGATCCTTACAATCGAATTTTCTCAGTTTAGCTCCAATCTAGATCGAAGTGGGCATGCTGGGGTTTGTCACCCCTCTGATCACGAATCTGACGGCCACTTTGCACGGCGTGGTTAGTGATTTATTAGTTTCTCGTGCGTTTTTTTCTGCATGGTGGAATGATGTCGATAGTGACTACCTAGCATGCTGAACATGAACAAAGGCGTAAGCACAGTACACCCTTGGAAATGCGCTGGCAAAATCAGTGAATAAATATCTGCTCATGAAATGTTCTTTAGTTACCCCAATTGCATGAGCATTGAAGGCAGTTCGTGCGTAAGTATTACCGTGGCGTGAACTTAGTTTTCATATCTAATATTCTGAGTTTCAAGCCTACATTTCAACGGGTTTGACATGCTAGTCTTAACATCAGGCAACTAGTATTAAAATACGCGATGCATCATGTAAAATATATGTTTGTACGCAACAAACCTGTACTATGCTGCCATTATCGACTACATAGATACGATCAGCATGCTTTATAGTGCTGAGCCGATGTGCTATGACAATAACAGTCAGTTCACCGGCAATCCTAAAAACGAACACTAAAACATAGTAAACAACGTTCACCTAAACCATAGAGAAGTCTGTAAATACTTGCTGTCTTCCGAACATTGCACTATTATGCATGATGAGATGGAAAATAAGGTCATTTTGTGGGCTTGCCTCTTCAACGTTTCCTGTATTGCATTTTCGGAATGCGAGTCCAAAGAACTAGTGGCTTCGTCAAGAATCAACACGGTTGGTTTTCGAACCAGAGCTCTTGCGATAGCGATTCGTTGCTTCTGACCTCCTCAAATAAAAGAAATTTCAAGGTCTTTGAGTTTTTTTAGGTCCCGTATTTTCTTTGCTACCTACAGTCACGGTCAAAAAGATATGATCAGCTCCCAATTCCGTTCCTCTTTAAACCTCGACATAATAATCTAATATTTGTATACTTCTGTTAGGTTCTATTCTGAGATATTTAATATTTGATTAACATATGTATACAGGGTGCGGAAAAAGTATTGATAATTTTTTCCTAATGTTCTAGTGCGTTTTTTAAACGGTGTACAATCATTTTTTTTCGTGTCCTCTTGTGGCTAAACCCTCATTTTGGAAACAATCCATACGTGTTCCAACAAGATTCCACACCAGCCGATAAAGCTTGCCAAACGCAACAGTGGTGCCATGCAATTCTATTTCTTCTCAAGACTGGCGACACAATACTTCGGATCCACTTGATTACTAGGTATGGAGAGTGCTGCAAGCAAGATCCTGTGCTAGACCTGACAAAAATGTCGCTTTTTTAAATGCTGTTCTGACCCGTGAATCGAAAAATCTCGATGCGGACTAGCTTCGGCGCACCGTGGATGCCTTCCCGCGCCGTTTCCGCGTGTGTATCAAGGCAAAGGGAACCGAGTTGAGAACGAAAAATAGAATATAAATTGTTAGTTGGTTGTTAAACAAACTCAATAAAAATTATTGTGATAATTGTATCTACGGCGTTGTAGTAGAGGTTGATTTTACTATCAGTACTTTTTCCGCACCCTGTACATGTTGTTCTACATATATGATGCTCTATACTTCTGACGGAGGCGAAGTCGCCGAAACGTCGGCCAGTAAAGGAGTTCAACAACCTCGCGCGTCGCTAACAGAAGTATACAGATATGATCAGCGTCATTCCGACAAGAGGATTTTTGCTATTACTCACTTCTGGATTGAGCTATCCACATGAAGCTTGTATATGTATTGAAGCTCTATAGGTGCTTCGTAACAGCAACTTATCTGGGCAGAAACTCAAAACTAGTGACTTCATTAGGTCTAAACTTAAATTTCCTCGGTTTCTTTGATTTTGTCCAATACCTTCGCCACCACCTTCTGAGAAAAATGAAGAGTTGATACAGATTAGGCACATAATTGGCTATTTCACCTCCTTGGTGGACTTTTCTCTGCTGCTCAAATGCGTGGACAAAAATAACTGATCGGATTTAACAAAAATATCTGTTTTATTGCATCTAAAGTATAGTGACAGAGTTACAGCTCCCATTTAGGTGTCAAAGTATAATAATTGTTGGCAGTGGATGTCATAGAAATGTTCTCCGTCGGAACGGATGTCTTTTATTCCAGATTATTGAAAATTTCTTTTCCTCACTTTTTTGGGCTTTTGGGAAATCCCACTCTTTCTTGTAAAGGGAAAAACTTCACAACACGACTACTACAGCAAAAAGCTTACTTGACATATGACTTAGAATAGCTCCACTGCGAGTGGAAATGAGGCGATACAAACGAGGAACCACTGAGAACTATCGCGTTCCAAGTCCAAATTCCAATCGGTGAATTTAGACTTGGAACGCGATAGTTCTCTTTGAAAGCAGTTTGCGTCAATGTTATGCAGCAAAAAGAAAGAGTATTTTGACCCTCATCAGATCCTAGAATTTTGGCCAAATAGCTCGATCAAAAATTAAGTTATGATGAAAAGTTCCGCCTCCGATAAACCACTGATAATACCTTTTGGCCGCTACTGTACTGTACATAGTAAGTCATACCGAAATATTGCTAGTTCAGAAAGAATAAATATTACATTTATAATATATGTATATATACCTCGCAACACAAAATAAAATATAAAGTATAATATATACCTGACAACTTAGCACCCCATTCACCACATTTCGTCTTGTATCCCTTGTCCAACTGCATGATGAAATCGTGCGCATTTGCCATTTTAGCTGCTGTCGTCATATCTTCCTCCGTTGCCCAGTCGCAACCGTATAAAATGTTTTCGCGGATGGAGCAGTCATAGAGTACTGGTTCCTGGGCGACCATCGACACCTACAAGACTAGTCTGTGAAGGAAATAAACTTTCTTGTGCGAGAAATCTCTTGCGTGCGGATATCCTAGTCTCGAGTTCATCTAAAAAAGACTCCCTCTTAATAATATCTATAGAGAACAACAAATACTGGGTTGGGGAGTAAGTTTCTCGTCCTGCATTATTTTACAGATGAAGAGCGACTCTAGGAAATGATCGCCTGTGTGTGCCACAAATGGGGCTCCCTAATGAGAATCGACTCCGAGGTCAAAGTTGTCCTATCTGAAGCGAGCATACCGCTTCTATGCAACTTTCGGGGGTAAAGGTTCCTCCTTCGACTTCGTTGTATCCCTAGCCACTTGAGCCACATTTGATCTACAATTGAAGTCTGTCGAAGGTGCTTACTCCTGTCGACTTTGAGGGTCACATTAAATGGGACAGAAAACAAGGTGTGACGACATTTGAAGAAGGGTGTTGGGATACTGGTAGAGAGCAAAACAAGAGCAACAAAGAACAAGACAAGAACAAGAAAATAATCAGCAGCCACAAATGCAAACGTTATGCTTTCTCCACATACGATATTTCAAGTGGAGACAGTGAGTAGACATGAACTGACATATGTTAAAATAAGTCTCACTACAAACCTTTTTATGATAGTACTCGTGCTCAATATCTTGAATGGAAACACCATCGATAGTGATAGAGCCACTGGATGGTGTGTAAAATTGCTGCATAAGCGATACAATAGTTGATTTGCCTGCGCCACTAGCTCCAACAAATGCAACGGTTTCCCCGGATTTTACTTTGAGGTTGACATTCTAAAAGGAATATAAAACGTCAGGAAAATGAATTGCAAAATTCACCAAAGGACAAACCACCGATACCTTCAACACTTCTTCGGTAGGCCTTGAAGGATAGGCGAAGTTCACGGAATTCATCTCAACTGCTCCAGCAATTTCCGGCTTCTCTAATCCCTTATTTTGATGAGTGGAAGTGTTTTTAATGTGGGTGAATACCTGTTAGTTCAAACATACAGAAAGAAAATCTTCCAATGAAACCCTTATACTTGCCTTCTTTGTAGAAACAATACACTGCCTGATATCCATCAGTGTATCTCTTAGGGACTGAAAAATTTTATATGACATTACTAACTACGGACACCATTTACTGGTCATTCTTTTGTTCTGAGTGTAAGGGCTAACATTTCCTTGCTAAACTGAAAAAAGAAACGACTTACATCAATATCGTGATTGAGCTTCCCCAGATATAAGAGGTAGGTCATAAGGACACTTGATGACATTCTTTCTGAAAGAAATCCATTTTTTCATATTGATTCGTGAATGTCCATCTTGAATTGACTTCCACTCAATTTCACATGTCATTTTTCATAGCATATGCGAAAATTTTACGTTCTTCAGCTTGCATTTTCTTTATGCAGAAAGAATCTAATGAACGAAGGCGCATAAAGACAATAAAACTTCGTCCGTGACCTCCTGACCGACGGATTTTGCAACAAGCAATAAACTCTTCATCGATCGAATAACAATGATTGTTATTATCAGCACAAAGCAAAAAGGCAATAATATGCTACCTGATAGGATAAGGTGACCACCATAGAGCAAGAGAGCTGCATGATCCAGACCGTATGTTATATAATACGTCAAGTTGTTGAGTATATTGATGCGAGAGCTAAAAAATAATTGCTAGTGTAAAAACCGCCTTCTCGTTGCTAAAACATTCATAATATTCCCTCTGAATGTTCCTCTGCGATGCACTCGTAAATAGTCTACCTTACTGAACAATCATTAAATTCCACAATTTCTCTACACAATACCCAGGATAATACAGTTTCATAATTATTGGGACACCCGAATTTTTGCTGTAGCGAGCTTCATCGTAGATCAATCGCTCTTATCTTTTCTCCTTCCTATTGAGGATGTGAAACAACCCCTAGAGACTTACTCTTCACTAAAGGATGTGAAATAACCCCTAGAGACTTACTCTTCACTAACATGATCGATGATTAAGAATTTTGTAGAGAAAGACAGAAAAACCAGTGTCTGGTAGGTAGTGATCATGTAGGTCTATTATTAAATGTTATAACACCACTCCTCCTTTCCTCTTTCCACAAAATGTGGTGGTAAAGTGGTTGGCGTTGATCAACCCCAACGTAGAGCCATTGAATGCTTGTGATCCTAAACACTGACTTGCTTGGGGAACCCGATTTACGATTCAGTGCTTCTTCCTCACAGACTCCTCTGGTACCAGTTTATCGACCCTGGAGGGATGGATGGCTTGATTGCCACTGCGACACACGCACCCTTCCCTTTGCTTTAAAAAACCTACATTTTTCTTTCGAACAGCAACCTTTTATCAACACCAGCAGCGAATCGGTTGATTTCATATCGCTCACAGGCAAAGGATCTGAAAACAAAAAATTCAGTTTTTTTTTGACAATCTTAAGGAAGCAATGGCTGATATCTCCTCCTCTAAGAGTGTGCAACTTGAAAAAGACAATCGGGGAATATGTTCTTGAGCGGAATACCATTATTTTACGAGGAAGATGTGCTCCAGAAAGAACAGTACCACGTTATCCTCACCAAAAAAAGAACATTGTACGTGCAAATGTTGTTTTTTTCAGCCTCACGCAGCGAGTATTCTGCTTCACGACAATAGCGAGAGTGCTGTATTCATCGTATACTCCAGTTGCTGCCTTCACTGACCAGCAAACACGCTTTCTTGCTCGCATTCCAAAAGAAGAAGACGACAGTCGCGATCAAAAAGATATGATCAGTGACATGTTGAAGGCTGATCTTTTCACCATAATTCGGGATTAAGCTATATAGCCGACATTTTAGGGGACGATGAGAGACGATGCACTCTTTCTTCGCGCTGCATAACATTGAAGCAAACTGTTCTCAAACAAGTATCAGAACTATCACCTTCCAAGTCCAAATTCACCAATTCCACTAATATAATGGTTCCTCGTTTGTATCGCCTCATTTCGATTTGCAGAGGAGTTATTCTAAACCAGTCTGGCCGTTCGGCTAACGCCGGACTTCCAGAATCTTACTGATGCTCGCTTCGCTCGCAGTCCCTACACTGATTGCAAACAAAAATGTAAATGGATTTTATGAACCTTTACAGAAATCGATCCTCCCGTGCAGGCCCATGCGTCTCCTGAAAATCCAAGATTCCATAAGCGGCAACCTTTTTCCATATCGGCGAAGCACCGTCCTTTGGTAGGCCGTAGTGGATGTGAATAATTGGGTGTGAATAATGTGTGTGAATAATAATAACCAAGTCATTGCAAATGTCTTCTTTAAATGACTTACGTTTAGCTAGGAGTTGTGGCAATTCAAGTGATAAGGATTCACCGGTGTATATAAACAGATGGAAGGGAGTGGTTCATTCAGACAGGAATGGAATGGACACGGATTGAGGATATGGAATGAGATAGTGTACACCTAGATGATGTAGGTGGAAGGGATAGGCTTCAGCGCACCCATCATGTAATGGACCCGACTTTCTCGTACTTCTGAACACTGGCGCACCCTTATAACACGGTGGGACCCGTCGCCAGGCGTTTCCCCACTTTTAGACGCCGGCGCACTCTTATAACACGGTGGGACCCGTCGCCAGGCGTTTCCCCACTTTTAGACGCCGGCGCACTCTTATAAC
>KN726239.1:52467-67300 GCA_000816745.1 Ancylostoma duodenale
GGCGCACCCTTATAACACGGTGGGACCCGTCGCCAGGCGTTTCCCCACTTTTGGACGCCGGCGCACCCTTATCACACAGTGGGACCCGTCGCCAGGCTTTTCCTCACTTTTGGAAGCCGGCGCACTCTTATCACACGGTGGGACCCGTCTCCAGGCGTCTCCCCAATTTTAGACGCCAGCGCACCTTTATCACGCGGTGGGACCCGTCTCCCCCATGTAACGGTGGAGCAGTCCTCAACACTCTATGCCACGCCCCCTGAATTTCGTTCCACACGGACACACACACACGTGACACACAAAGTAAGCCCGTTATTATAAGTCATGATCTTATCTTGAGTGAGTAATTTGCTGTATGTAATACATAGTCGTGTTCTGTAGTCCTCCTCTTTACATGAAAACGTGGGATCACTAAATAGCTCAAAAAAATTAGAAAAAAATTTCAATAATCTCGAACAAAACACAACCGTGCCGACGTAGGATATTCCTATGATATTCGCTACCAACAGCCATTCTGACATTGAAATAGGAACTGCAACGCAGCCAGTATTCTTTAGATACAATAAAACGGATTTTTTGTTAAATACTATCAGTTATTTTGGTCTACGGATTTGAGCAGCAAAGGAAAGTGCAGCAATTATATCTGACGGTAAAAATAGCCAATTATGTGCCTGATTTGTACCAACCCTTCATTTTTCTCAGAAAATGGTATTGAAGATATTGGACGAAATCAAAGGAAGCCGAGTATATTGATTTTTGGGCTTAATCAAGCCATTAAAATTGAGTTTCTGTTCAGATAAGCTGCTGGTAGGAAGCACCCATAGAGTTTCAACAAATATCCAAATTTCAACGGGAAAGCACAATCCAGAAGTGAGTTATATGTAACAAAAAATCCTTTTGTCGAAAGGGCGCTGATCGAGTCTTTTTGGTCGCGACTGTAGTTGCCAAAAATGAAAGATAATGCACCCTACCTTACAGTCTTTATTGTTGATAGCACGTCGGAGACAATTTGATAAGTCTTCTCGCTTTCTTCCTGCATTGGCTCATAGTGCTTCTGCAGTAACAAAAATGTCTTGCTTATTGAGAAGATTCGGAAACTAACTGCTTACCGCGATGATATTCGCAGAGATTTCGGAGTAAATCAGTAACAAAGGTTTGGTAATGATGGCAAGCTGAAATAAACCTCACTATGTAAAAACGCAGTGGAGATCTTGCAATGGCCTTAGTGTTCGTTCATCTTCAAACCTAAATGGCTTGAGTTCATAAAATTTTTTTCGCCATCCTAGGATTACAAGATGGTGTGGTGCTTTTTTTGTAATCCCACGTGCGATAAAAACCGTCGTCGTAATAGATCTGAAGGTGGTCCCAGCCGTTCTTCTCTGTGCACTGTGCAAGTAAAAAATATATAGTAAAGTAGTAAAGTAAGTAGCATCAACAACAGCAGAAATGAGGAGATGTTGGTCACCAGTGATCTCTTATCATTTCTATCAGTAGGTGAGCACTAGGTCGTCACGATACTATTGTCCGCCTTACAAGGGCGAGGCTGCAACATACAGTATTCATTCGCCATACATTGACGATAATTTATTTTTGCAGTAGCATCCTGTTTCGGTACATCGGCAATACACGTTCACTACGTGAATTCCTAATTCGTCCACCGACTGGATGCTTAGTGCTATCTGGCTTGCATCACTTGAATGAACGGGTGTACGGAGGTCGTTTTGGAGTAGAGCGTAAACTACTTCCATGCCTCTGAAGACGACCCTAAGTCCAAATGTCAGGATATATGACGCTGCCAACTAATTTGTCCGCGTAAAAATGCAAGTTGGGAATGAATGGCCACAATCCGGACCTCGGGGTATGGCACAGTGAAAATGCAATAGTGGCAGAACTCGAAGCGTTCGGATTTTGCCATTCATTCTCTACTTTGCATATTTACGAGGACAAGTTAGTTGGCAGCGTCATATATAATTAACGCGACCTTATAACAACTTTTTTGGCACAGAAGAAATCCAACATCAAAAGTATTATTCCACTTACCAGTCTCGACCTTGCCAAAGGCTAGATTACTTGCAAACACCCATAACCAATCTACCATCACTTTTTCACCGTCTTTCGGAAATGTTCCCATCTTGCTCATCATCACTTTTTTATGTTGTTCATTCTCATTCTGAGAAAAGCGAGAGGTAAATGTTTGTCTCCAATGACGACGACGCTTGTTGTTTTTCCTTACGTTTTGCTCTGTGAGCGTAGTGAGAACGGTGGGTACTTGGAAGGTCTTTCCCATTCTGGGAAATCTCACGCGCGGCTTACATAATCGGTCCATAATCGGCCGTAGTTTGCAAAATACACGGGTTCTTAGAAATGAAACATGGAAATCATCCGGACAATGAGATTCATTTCAAGCCTCCAAGGTGGACGGTTTCTGTCGACACCTCAGATTCCAGCGAAAGGTTCCACCTTGTCAAAGTGGAGCGGCAGAATAGTTTTGTGAATTCAACTGTGCATTATGTCCACATATTATTGTTGAACCCCAATACAAAAACAGGATACATCAATCTAGAATCTGATGTATGTGTAACCGCCTTTCTATTGCTAGTGTTTGAAATAAACTACTCACCAATGTCATTCTCCAGGAATAATGAAGCGCGAAAGCTAGTGCACTAAGAATGAAGATGACTCTTTGGACGAAAGTGACTAGATTGCGTGAAACCGAATAAGATACATAATTGCAGTCGTAGGTTACTCGAGAAATGAGTTCTCCTGAAAAACTCATTTACCTTCTCAACAAAAAAAGTTATTCAGTAGAAATAGTTCCGCGCTTCTGTTGAGTGAAAATTGTTTCGGTGTTTATACTTGAAAGCTGTATGCTTGAAGTTTTTGAGGTGATTGGATCTCCGGTGAGCTCTCTCGGAATTTGTGGAAAATAATGAGCATCCAGTGGAGCGGTCGACTGATACATGTATGCAGATGTATAAGTTAACTAACCTGAATTGTGAGCATCAAAAAAGGCGACGTCCTTGTTGACAAGCGATTTGAAGAGATCAAGCCTCATTTTGTGGTCTACCGACACTTCCGCACGCTCTAGGCAGACGCCAGAGAGATGCCCAAGAATACCTCTGAAAACGAATAGTAATGGACGCTACAGCTCAATACACTAAGTGTACTTACGCTATAAAGCAAACACCAAAACGGTACAAAGTCGCAATAAAAACTTCGTAGTATCCCTTTCTGTCATATACAGTAGCGAGAGCGTGAGAATCCACGGCGGGAAGCATGGCCTCGGCTAAATAAAAGCATAGAATAGTGCAGTGTTAAAACGCTGAGAAAGAAATTGAACTGGATGATGGATCAAAACTAGATTATCCCTGCCTGGTATATAGACAAGCATGAGACCATATCCTGCGAGATACCACCTCCACTGATCTTTACAATAGCTCAAAATAAACTTTATTTGCTCAGAAGCCGAGACAGGTTCGCCTTCATCATATGCTGCAAATAAAGATATATAGAACACACACAGTGCGGCAAAAGTCTTTGAACAAGCTTAATCGCTCTTTCTTCCCAAATCTGTGTATTCACTGTCACCGTTGTCTACACATACATTTTTAGATTCACAGGTCACTCTACTGGGAGCTGCGGAAAGTTGCGACAGCGGAGGTGAGCAAGTACTCAATCCCACCACTTCTGTAACTATTCGAGAACAAGCTTCTAATTCTAGAACAAGCTTCTAATATGGAATGTGCCTCTCTGTTAAGGAAACCAGAAGAAACTCCTAAAATTATAAGAAGGGAGTCAGATGTCGCTGGAGTTATTGTTTGTTTCGTACCCCGCAGTGGTCAAAAACTTCCCGTTACAAAACAAACCCAGAAATTGTGATATGATCGTTAACTTCTGCCGCTGTAGTGCAATTTCATCTCTGTGTGGTAAATGGTGCCTAGAATGATTTTGACGTTCCTAGACTAATTTGGAAGTGCTAGCGGATAAGACAAACGAGTGTATAAAAATATCCGGATGATAGAGTAGGAGTCATTCTTAACTGTGCCTTTGTGTACACACGTCAATAAACCTTCAATCCGACTGTGCCGTGAAAGAACCGACTCAACTCCTATGTTTTATCAGTAAATTATTGATTTCCTTTTTCTAAATATATGCATTCTAATCTAGAATCTACACAGTGAAGAAATCACATCATTTAGTGATGATTCCTATTTAATGTGGAAACGATGAAAAACATTAGCTCGGACGTTACAGCCCGTTTTTGACCTCTTCACCAAAATGGGGCATCGTACGGAACCTTAGGAAACGTTTGTTTGACGTGAACTTGAGTTCAACAGTCTGCTAGTCCTTACTCACCTACGGTCTTAGAATTCGTAGCCGCTATTAGATGGAGATTCTTCAAACATAAAAATAGGGCTTAGGATTGTAAAAGAGTCGAAAATTTGCTATTAGTTTGGTCAACCTCCTCTTTCCACCTGTTCTATGATTTGCCGAAGACTGTCCAAAGATTTCTGGTACACCATGTAGTAGAACAGAAAATGCGTCTGAAACCTGGTCCACTTACATTCATCATCTTCTTCCTCGTTATCTTCTTCTTTGGCTTCCTCAGTCTCGTCGTGTGAGATCGTGAATTTGTGAATTTCGTAAGCCATAAGGGCAGTGGCAGTCAGAGACCACACTACGGATAGAATGACACCTATCCTGCTCAAGATTGCCATGTCCTCGGCGAGGCAAAGCACTTTTGTGAGGGTGAACATGTAGGAGAATGCGGTGATCAGCCATAATGACCACAATCTGTTCACGAAATTGGGATTTTCACTAGCTATAGCTAGCAAAACTAGAGATCGCACAAAAGATAGAAACACCAAATCTATCCCACTAGTGAATATTGAATAACTTGCGCTCCTTTGTCCTTCCGGATGATAGAAACTGGATAAGACTGATGAAAGTAGAATATCTACACTAATAAGCGACATGTGAAGTGGCACAAATATTCGGTAGGAAGGAGCTCCTGAAATAGCAGTGTTTTAGAGATAGAACCGGTTTTTTACCATGCAAGTAATTGAAGAGAGAGTTGGAAAAGTATGGAACTTCGCGAAACCTTCCTGAAATAAGATTATACTGGTAAAATAACGCAATTTTCCCAAAGCAACACAAAAATACTTTCTTTTTCGCTAATTATCATTTACATATAGTCTTGTACATAATAGTTCCCGAATTCTAAATCTCAAATATGCATGAAGTGGGCTATGTATTAGGTTGAGAAGAATCAGTGGAAGGAACGGCATCCAAGTCCGATTTTCATCTCTAACATTTAGATAGCTTTCCCAGTGAACTCGGTGTAAATCTTATCAATCTATAACATTGCTTCAATGCATGGGTAGAACGCCATTTCTTTCGATGCAAAAGTTGGCTTACCAGCCTGGTTTCGCATGAAAATACGTTCATAAATCCTGGCGCAGTTGGGCTATTCGAACTTAACCTAGTGAAAGTCTACATTTGAACGGCCAGCTGGTCCAGTGGTCCATTCTTTCACTGCAATTTTTCGGCGCTTCCTATACCTCCGGTAGCAGTGATTGGTCTTTGGAACCATAGTGAATTCGAACCCATGAAAGCACACTATCTTCTGCAATCATTGTAACCTAGATTTTAGCGTTGCTACACGCTTCTAATCTGTTGAAAACCAGGAAATACTCATGCGGTATGGCCACACCTTCATCCAACATAACTTGACTGCAATCCTCCTGAATTGATAGTCGATTTATTCGCTGATTCCCCTTTCCAGGTCGCATAGACCTTGTGAAGGCACGACGGAAGGCGTTAATGAATGACCACTTGAATATTTGGAACCAAACGTAGTTTTTCAAAGACAAGATGCTAATAAGTCATCACGTCCATCGGCCAGAGATCTTTCGGTTACGGTTTCGTACCAAATTAGTGGAGATGGCTTTCTTGCTCGGGGTAGAGAGTGAAACGTTGATCGTCTGCGTGGCATTGTATGCTCTGGCTAATAAGCAACAAAGGTTCACCTTGGTGCCTAACGAGTTTTATATCACTTTGTATCTGCAAACCTTGTTAGAAGTTGAAATTGAAATCTAATCGAAATCTACAATTTATCTCGCATTGAAGAACGTTAGTCAGTGGAAATTGCTGAGCAGTTGACTAGGACTACGAATCTTTAGAACTGGTACGTTAGGGGTAAACGTCCTTGTTCAGAACTAAAGTTGCTGAAAAGCGACGGACCAATAACCAAACCAGTTCAGTACAAACGCGTGCTTAAGGGACTGCCCGTGCTCGACGTGGCATACCATGTCGAAAACGTAAGGTCGCGAATGTAATAAATTAATATCGGCTAACTTCAGGAGTGGTTCATATTAAGAGATACTACCTGTAGTACATCAGCGATACAAAATAGGCGCGTGGGACTGAAGCAACCCAGTCACTAAAACGCTAGCAAAATCTCGAAATGCAAAAAAGACTGGGAGTTGAATAGTTGACGTATCACGTGGAAAGCAGACCCACCGGAACCACGAAACCGAAATCAAAGTGGTGGATCATTAGAAAGAACCTATGCAAAAGGATAGAAAAAAAAGTAGCACGCGGAAGGAAATTCCTTCAAAATCTCAAATCCAGAGCAGAAAGTGTAGATTACTGGCCGAAAAACTAGCAGAACCAAAGCATGAAAAGAGTGCTGTTCACAAAATGGGAATCCGAAGATTCAGAAAAAAAAGAAACAACTACAGAGATGAGGGACAGGAACGTTCTGATTCCAAGCTCCAATGCCTTGACACAAGGCACAGCCACTACAGATAGCTCGCATTTGTGCAACAGAGCTGAAACGATGAAGTATAAACACATTCTACAAGGTACTAACATGATGCGCTCAAGCAAATTTTTGAGCACAAGTAGCCAATCACACGAATGCGACGGCCGCAGAAGCAGAGAGAGAGGCCACACCCTTTCCTCAACGTCTGGGTTCACCATGAGTACGGCACCGCGTGTGTGTAGTACGGCACCGCTGAGGAATGAATTTCGTGCAATCATAGTAAAATCAAGCAAAAATCTACATCTGAAGTGAAACGTTCAGCGTGTTTCCACTACTATGTTTTCAAGGAATAACGAACAATGAGGCAGTCTGCAAGGTCAAAAATTGAATCAATTTGTAAAAGGGAAGACTGCGCGATCCTAGATAAATTGCTTCAGTGGTGGCTATAAGAGTTTGAATCACGCAAACAAAAATAGCGATACCCGGAATGTACAACAAGGAGAAAACGACAGCAGAAGTCCGGAGGAGTGAACTTCTCTGGAAAGAAATCAAGATAAATGAAAGATGCAAAACTTGCCTAAACATAGACAATACCTCTACTTATACTAGAGCGAACGCGCCTTTTCGATTGTGCAATGTTCAAGAAAATTTACGAAATGCAATGAGTCAACGACCAGATAGGTCAGTTGCATACATTATTCTTATTGCAATATAAAGGAGAACCATGAGTCAGCTTACCTCATCCATGAGCACGAGCGGCAGACGCAGATAGGGAAGATTAGGAGACGGATGGAGAAGAACTGAGGTCTTATCCAGAAAGGGGGTCAGGGGAACAGGAAGTGCAAAAGTGGCTAAAAAATCACTCTCTGTCAACCACGCAGTTGTCTGATAAGTGAGCCTTGCTTTTTAATATTTGAATGTGACCTGGTGACGCCATGTATATGTATCATCATATGTATTGCATCAGAGCAGGCGTTCTCCTTCTGCTACGGGCATGACTGTTCCTTTCTTTCCATAGCAGGCTTTTCTTTAACATCTGTTTCGTTACTCACACAACATTACAGTTCCAATATCGATTACAGGGTAACGTTGACTGCATTAGTTTCCATAACATCAGATCGAAAAGATTCCTGAAAATACCATTCTCTTGAAAGTTCTATCCTCGGCTTGTCGTGTTAAAATGGATGACTAGAGAAATACAAGAACAGCAAATAAGTCATGCTGACGGTTTTATTTAGGCCCCGGAACAGTTTCAGTGTCAAATCATTTCTTATGATAGAACTGTGGCTTTAACATATAAGGACTCTGATCGTGCATCCTAGATTGATTTTCTCTTTTATTGTATATTTAATAACAATGTTTAATATTTTAATATTTAATACTTTAATATTTGACCGCCCCCAATCGGGTGTCTATTGCCACTTCCAGGGCGGACACAAGAATGAAAGCTACGAAAATGCAAACATTGTCGACATCTTGTACAATAACTTGGTTGATTTTGTAAGCTTCTAGCGAGGTTGGCAACTAGTTTATTTTGGCTTGCGTTTCGGCAATCGCCGCCTTCTGAGCCTGAAATGGGCGATTCGATAAACTAACTATCCGGTCAAATCTCTACAGAACCACACAAACGAAATGCTAAGCCTATTTTTCAATCATGAAGCTAGCTGCTGGACCAAACGCTCACCACTTTGATGTCACCAGAGTGACGTTGTTACTGGAGCGACCGCTAATTGTCCAAGGAGCGGATGACTTGGGCGTATTCTTCCGGATCAGAAGAGCAATCCCAGACATGGTGCAAGTTCCCATATTACTGAGAGGCATTCTTCCTTGCAATTCATTTTTGGATTCCTCGCGTGAGTCCACAATGCTTCCAAAGTTTTGCGAGCTGATGTTCGAGGTTCTCGTGCTAAGATTTTGGAAGTAACTTCAAAATTCGCTCCGTCATGTCGCAGCCTTCTGTAAGTGCCCAATGGCGTGGTCGTCCGTGATTTTTCTTTGCCATCTAGGTGCTCCTTTACGCGCGCACATAATGGGCGTGCCGTTTCGCCAACATGCTCCTTACCACAACTTTTGCAAGAGATCAAGTAGATTACTCCCGAGCTCATATCGGTTGTCGTCAATGTGTTAATACATATTAGAACTGTGGGTTTCACAATGCTCTCATATCACAAAAGGCCACCTCCTAACAACAGAGACAAATTGTTTCCTATCACAAAACAACAGAAAAAAGCGCGATGACCTTCTCATGATGTACCGATTCCAACATGTTCTTTGTGAATTGAGAACTCCTGTTTTTTTTCCATAATGGTAGCGCTGCCATACGAGGTGGAGCTGTGAAACCGCATATATCTACTGCGCAAGCTACGATGAGACAAAATTTCTTTTTTCATAGAGCGCTTTCTGAGTATTCAAAGCTCAGCAAAACAGGATCCCGACGAAAACCAGGATCGATACAAAAAGAGTAACTGGACAACTAAGTTAAAACCACGTGTACTGTTCGTGGATGTGTAGTTGTTTGATCACTTCGGCATGCATGTACTTGAGTATGTCCGTCGATTAATATTAGCTGCATTCGAACCTGTATATTGTACATTATTTACATAGGACACGCCATAAAATATGATACAAAATTCAATTGGTACGATAAATGATTGTGTTCCTGTGCAAACCGGGTTCACGATGCGCCAATCTTTCACTTCTATTCATATGTTGCTCTGTTTTGAAACAAGAGAGAAATAGTGACCATCGACGTCCTTGAGCAGTTCCGTGTGCGTTCCACTCTGCAACAGTGGTTCATATACTCCCAAAGTTCAATTCTGCGTTCATTTCAAACATTTCAGGGTTACTATTAAATACTTTCACGTTTGACCTGATCACTCAACGCATAACGCCGAACGCGTACAATGACCATGTAATTTAAAAAGGAAGTTTTATTCTCGAATGTAAGATTATAGTCAGCTAACAGCAGCTGATTGAGAAAGTTGCGATTATCAGTGCAAATACAAATGTTGTGCGCACGATTTCACACCGCTGTTTTTTTTTGTTTCAATGAGGTAGCATGTCTGTAGTTACTGGTAGATAACGTTGAACTCTGTGTTGAAGGAAAGAACTTCAATGTATAACAAATGATATTCTTGACGTGACTGATGATACATGATGATTCACAGTTCAATGTGAGTCACCTCCATCTAGGAAGAGAAACAGCTATAGTTTTTTTTTCTGTAGAGAAATGAAATTAGAAGCTTTCAGCACTGTAAATATAGCGCTCAATATCAAAATTTGTCATTTGGCGAAACATAATTCGAAAGGTTCTGAAGCATCTTCATGCCCATCATCGCTATTACCGCAACGACGAAGAATACCCATGACACCCTCGCACATAACTACATTGAGTCCCGCAGTGGCATCTGCACGGATACGTTTCGCATAGGGGAGGAAATGCCAGGACATCCACTGTTCCACCAACATACATATTATAGTATGTACGTGATGCATCATATAAAATATGTGTTTGTATTCAACAAACCTGCACTATTTTACCATTATCGATTACGTAGATACGGTCAGCATTCTTTATAGTGGTGAGTCGGTGTGCTATAACAATAACTGTCAACTTGCCGGCGATTCTGAAGCAGAAAAACCGTTCTTTGACACGAACAATTGTTGGATTGTATTAATTGATATTCAAAACATGTTAAAGATTTTTAGAGAATAACATAATTGTGTTGAGGTTATTAGCGTCAGCTTCAAGGTTGTCGAAATCATGATGAACTATCAGGTTGGTGCGAAATTAATTGCCGAAATGAACACTCCAGTTCGAAGTGTCATAATTCGACTTGTACACAACGCTCTTCATCAGTTTTGATTGATTTGATTCTTTACATCCTCCCCGATAATCCAGCCTGGACTGCACCCCTTACAACAGAAACAGATCACAAGAATTCGCAAATCTTTGGAAGGCAGTTTCAGCATGCTTCAGATCAGCAACCTGCTGCTGTCACAGGTTTGCATCTGGAACTAGGCAAAAGTGATATTTTGTAAGGGAAGGTCTGACGAATCAGGAGAATGACTGATAACCTCGATGCCTCGCTGCGCTAGTTTTTGCCGGTTGAGTTTCTAAGGGTAGGCTTAGCGCTACTCTGAAGTAGAGGAAAAACTGATTCAGTACTCTGCTTTCAGTACCTCTGGTCTGGGTGGTCTCAGTAGTTCAGTAAGTGTGTCAGTTTCATTCAGTACTCTGCTGTCAACGCCTGACTAGGTTGGAGGACGCCACAGTCAACCATATCCTTGCAAAACCACCAAATTCCTGACGCAACCTCCTTAAAGAGAAGATCTGATTTAGGAGAATTTAGAATTGGGAATACGTCTCTAACCATACCCATTTGCATTTCCTGTTATTGTACAGAAACCGTCTTCATCTACAATATTGACATGGTCTAGAAATGAGTCGCTTTGGGACGAAAAATTAAGTTAGAAAAGATGTCACAGCGGGTGAGACGCTGATCATCAGTCAGATTGTGGGGTGCTCACTTCCACACCTTTTTTCCCTGGCCGATTGAATTCAAATATTTCGAAGCTGTAGTATAGTGCGCATCCATCCCTGCTCTCAACGACCGAGTGGTGAGATCCGATTCAGCTTCCTCGACTGCCCTTAACACTTGATCGCCAAGGAACAAACGCTATCACGACTTTGGTTGCCTTGGGGTTCGAAATCTCTGGAAGGAAACTTCGCGAACCAGTAGCTCACTGTCCTTTGGAAGCCGCTTCCGAGCCAAAACAAATACAAGATTAGCGGATACCTCCGATAGAAGGTAATCGAATTTGAATTCCTTAACCACGATCACCCAAAAATCGCGTCGGCTCATCATTCATTCGCGACTCTACACAAAGGTACTGAGGAGAGCTATCCAGAATTTTCGAGTAGCTTTGAAAGAAGAGGAAAAGGCCTCACGGAAGACCACACGAATTTGCTTGGGATTGCTCAAATTCCACAGAAGAGAAAAGTTTATTTATGCATACCCCAAAACGGCAATTAATTTCGCACCAACTTGATACTTAGGTGCGATTTATTAGGTGAAAAAAACCCAGACATGGAAAATTATGTTACGTGTACTAACCTCCTTAACGTCTCTTGTATTGCGTCTTCAGAGTGCGAGTCCAGAGAGCTGGTAGCCTCGTCAAGAATTAGCACAGCTGGATTTCGAACGAGAGCTCTTGCAATAGCGATTCGTTGTTTTTGACCTCCTTGAACGATAGCATTGAATCATTATTAAGTTTTCAGGCTTTCTTTTACTCATTGAGCCAAGCAAAATGATACTAATGTGTTTTATGACCGCTGGCTTTTATGCAAACCATTAAGTGTTTTCTTCGGAACCATTATGATCAGCACCTGAAATATTAAAGCTGCCGTTTTCTAGCCGATTGACGAAAACTCCAGCTATTAACAGCTTGCTATTTTTTTACCTTGATTAATAACGTAATACATATATGGTATGTACTATTATAGTATATATGTAGCATAGGAAATAAAAATAGTAATGATTCAAGTGAACACCTGACAGCTGAGCTCCTCGTTCGCCACAGCTGGTCTCGTAACCCTCGTCCAGTTGCGTGACGAAATCGTGCGCATTTGCCATTTTGGCTGCTGCCTTCATGTCATCTTCCGTTGCCCACTCGCATCCGTACAGAATGTTTTCACGAATCGAGCAGTCAAAGAGCATTGGCTCTTGTGCAACTATTGACACCTAGGAAACCAGAGAAAAGGTTTTCATACGTGCTAGTATTATTCTTAACGCATTCGTCGTTTACACTTTAATAAAAACACCTGTTGCGATTACTTCGAGTGTAACAGGTATCGAAGTTTTGTGCTCATTGTATTTGTTGTATTAGATTGTGAAATAAATCTCAGATTCAGATATCGGATAAATTTTGGGTTCAGCTTCTGCTTCTCGACAAAAGGTTGTACTGGTAGACGACATTGTAGCGCAATACTGTCCGAGGATATAACTGTGACATAGATGATATTCTTCACCTCCTTGCAGGGTTTTCACAGCCCTGTTCACTTTGTCCATGTTGTATATCCGTTCCTGGTGATCCGATGCGGTCACTCAAGTCTGCGCCGACAATTGTGGAAACATTCTTTTATGCTGCGTACGCAAAGATGATTCGTGGCAGTTCTCTGTAACGGGCGCTCGGAGACGCGCCTGTCACTGGTGATGAATCCTCATCGCCACCACAACTACAGAACAGGAACAGATCCAAAATTTATAGAAATACATGGTCTTTCCCTAAAAATAGAAAGAAAACTGCCCGAGAACGCTTTCCAAATGTGGAAATAATTTTGAGATTAGTTCAGCTTAGAGTTCGAGCAAGCCACCAGCTGCTGCGGGAAAGTCCCTGAGATCCTTAACATAATTCAAATGTGGTTCTCATTGGTCATTTCGAGGTGGGATGTAGTGCAAAATTTTGGACCAAAAGTAGGCTTGTATTCGATAGATGACGGCTAACGTCGTGACTATATGTGTGGCAACATCGGCGCACTGATCTGTGGCAAAATTGAACTCATCACCCACTTTCTCGTGATAATATTCGTGTTCGATATTCTCAATGGGAGCGCCATCGATAGCGATAGACCCGCCGGATGGTGTGTAGAATTGTTGAATGAGCGAAGCAATGGTTGACTTCCCAGCTCCACTGGATCCAACAAATGCGACAGTTTCCCCGGATTTGATTTTGAAATTAATACCCTGAAAGAAATGGTGGGCGCCGAAGAATTCCATCCGAAGAAGCCCGAATACCTTCAACACTTTCTGAACAGGCCTCGAGGGATAGGTGAAATCCACGGAATTCATCTCGACTTCTCCGGTAAGTTCAGGCTTCTCTGCTCGGTTAACTTGATCGGAAGGGTTTTTCATATAGACGAGCACCTATAAGGATTTGATGATAGAAGTAAGAACTTTGCTAAGAAGAGAAAATCATGAAACGTTAGGGATTACGAATTGCAATTCTGCAAGCTTTGGTTGACCTGGCTGGCTAGAAGGGTCCGGTAATCAGTGTCCAATTAGCATGTCAATTTGTTCTATTCTAATCCTGGGTGCAGTTTGTAATACTTGTTTGTTCGCTTTTTTTTTCGGCACGTTGTATGACGTATCAAATGAAAATGAAAATGAAAATCAAAATCAAACTGATTCTCATGTACCTTCCTTGTGGCAACAGCACAGTCCATAACGTCCTTCACCGTGTTTATGAGCAACTAAAACACTTTCTGGTCCGTGTTAGCGTTTATAAAATTATTTGCCCAAGATCTTTGACCTTACATGATAACGAATCCACCGCTAATATATCCACAAAATAAAACCCCAAATACGCACAATGGCCTCCGCTAAAGTAAGAAGTAAAGGAACTTACCCAAATATTATTATTTAGTCGACCCAAATATAAAAGGTACGCAAGGAGAACACCTGATGACATTTTGCCTGGAAAACATTCTATTGGTCCTCCCTTTCCCTGCAGAAATAGAATCTGTACGAGCTTTTGAGAAGACTTATCCACGTAATGAATTGCGAAAACATTAACAATCTCATTTGGTATAAGATACGTTGGACGAAAGTAGCCCAAGTTCTCGCTATTATAGCAGATAATCGATTCTTGCATGAATGATGAGCCATACCTACTGCACGGATTCTGACACTGCTAAACACGCCCTCTACACTTTTTATTACGGGCAAGTGCTGAAAAACCACAACTGCACACAACAGTGAAAGACGGGTTTTGTGCTATTTGATAAACTTTCTTCCATCTCCTAAAATCCCACCCCGTAATTCATATCGGTGATATCAACAGATTCTTAATCATCTTACCATGCTGATTCCAGCAATGCAAATCAAAAGTCACAAAGATGAGGAAAATTTCTTTTTCGATTGGGTGGAAGTACGTGATCCTCGGATCCGGCGCTCTTAGCTGTGGTGGTTCCCGCCACAGCTGGAGCGTTGACGAACGCTAATTGGCGCGTCAAACCGATAAAATCAACAGCATCACGCGTCAATAAACCCAGTCCCAGAGAATAGAATT
>KN726240.1:0-49949 GCA_000816745.1 Ancylostoma duodenale
ATTTTTTATTGTTTCCGGGGGCTAGAACAGAGATTAAAAAGAGGTTGGGGTCTATTCCGGGATTTTCGAATATGGCCTCTTGCACTTCCCTTGTGAGATGAACAGCGCTGCAGTGTGTGCTTCATTCCTTACGCAATACACTGCACTGGATTGATACTATAGAATGAATCCATTAGAACGATCTTATTACAAAATAGGGAGCAATATCTAATGAGGTCTACATAGCCATGGCAGCTGTTTCACATCAACAGTATACATTGGTAGTCTAATTTTTCTTTCGAATATTCGAATGTTCGAATAATCGAATATTTTAAGTTTTCGAATTATTCGAATATTCGATTAATCGAATATTCCAAGTTTTCGAATAATTCGAATAATCGAATATTTCGACTTTTCGAATTATTCGAATACTCGAATAAAGAAAATTTCGAATTATTCGAATATTCGTTTGAAAATATTTCGTTTGAATACCAATGTATAATCAACAGTTTTTTTTCTCGAATATTCGAATGAAGGAAGTTTTGAATTATTCGAATAAATGGATGCCATTGTTTCAGGTGGTTTTCTGATGCATTAATTTAGAGAAAATAGGTAAAACAGTCTCGTCATGCGCGAAGATATAGAAATACACGTTTTCAAACTACCACTTCTGGTGGTGTAAGTTAAAAGCGAAGTCCCATATTATTTTCGTGTCTGAACTATCAACAGATTCTTGGTTTTCTTGACACTCTGTGCACGGAATGTATGCACCAGTGGCGGGCACGAAGGGACGCTCCCCCCCCCCCCCCTCGAGTATGGGTCACCGAATCTTCGATATCCTTTTATGAAATATATGGAAACTTTGAACCAATTCACTTTTGATTGTTTAACTTTTAATTTATTCATGTGGAGAATTCAATATTATAGTTGATACTCCCAAATTTTTTGTTTTACGCCCGGGTGGGCAAAGTGGCTGAGACCCCGATCTTCTCCCACCACCCATTCCCCCAACACACCCACTTTTTGCGACCGCCACTGCTGTCACATAAATATAACAGTAGGTAAGAACGTAAGCACTCATGTTAGTACTGACTCATCGAGCTTCCTGTGGAAGGGATTATCTGTACCAAGTCGAAATGCGGATCCCTCCCCCACCCCATGTTCCCACCGTGTCTTAACCAAGACAACAATTTTATTGTCACGAACCTCCTTGAAGGACGAAACTAGTATCGTTTAGTTTTGTCTCCTAAGGAGGTTGGTGACCGTCTACGTTTCTCAAATTGCGCACCTCCACGTAAATTGGCATTAACTTTTCGATTTTTATGCTTTTGAGTTCAGCTGAACGGCAAGCTGGAACAGGAGGTAGCACGGGATTAAAAGTTTGCAGATGATGAGATGAGCATTCTCTGTTATGCAATTTGAAACAAATCTTGTCCATCTTTCCAACGGATCTTGTCAGTATTGTTCAATTTTTTCATTAAGCAATCAAAGAAAAGTAATAAGTGAATAAAGACGCATGCTTGTCGTTCGCATTCACTCAAGGTGGCTCAGTTGGTGAGGATAAATCACAATATGTAATCCGTGATTCTTGGTAATTTTGTCATCAAACCGATTATTGGAATAATGGATGCTCGAATATTCGAATAATCGAATATTTCAGCTTTTCGAATAATTCGAATATTCGATTAATCGAATATTCCAAGTTTTCGAATTATTCGAACATTCGAATAATCGAATATTTTAACTTTTCGAATAATCGAATATTTCGACTTTTCGAATTATTCGAATATTCGAATAACGAAAATTTTGAATTATTCGAATATTCGTTCGAAAACATTCGTTTGAATACCAATGTATAATCAACAGTTGGCCAGAGAACAATGAAGAAGCAAAGTTACAGAAGGAATTCCGCGACGGTTCGGTGAATGGCAGTCAGTGATGAATTGGTCCAATCCAAAGTCTGTCACAGGAAGACTTGTGCCTTCGCCAGAAATGACCAGTACCCAAAGGGCAATCAGAGAGCCGGATTAATTCCGACGTTCCATCCAGAAGTGCGTTGTTTTATGCAATCCATCAACACATATCATTTGCGAGCGTCGTTTTTGCGACGTGTTCGTGCGTTGGCGTTCCACAAACGGGACGAAGTCGTTCTGTGGCTGGAACTGCCCGACCAAGCTTTGAGAGTCTCACTATCTATCGTGGTTCGTTTTAACGTTCGATGATCATGTACTGTTGATCTTTCGAATCTTGTGTATCCAAGCATTATACAGGATGCGCCTTAAATACTGTCTAAATTATTTGCTAATAACTCTCATTACAAAAGCCAATTATGTATCTAAACTCCTGCAAATCACAATCACTGTGTGATCCCTAATGGGGTCTCCTCCTGCCTTCGCAACGGAGGTTGGACTTGGGGAATGCACAGTGGATGCCCGCCGACAAATTTCTTCCTTGTTCTTCCGTTGAGCGGTCGCACATTCGTGGCACCAATGCTTTACCTAATGCATGTCCACATTTCCGTGAATCCCCATTCACAAATCCACACCATTGATGTCGAGCAAGTTTGCACACCATTCCTAGATAAGTTTGTGGAGTTGATACAACTAGAGGTCACTTTGCGTTCTGGTTCTGCCCCTCTTTTCAAAGAAAATCCAGAATCGCGCCAAGTAAAGCACTGACATCCTAGCTACATCCAGTGCGCAAGTCTGGCTTGAGAGAATTCGCCACTGATTCATTCTTTCACTAATCTGTCTGATTAAACACATGCTGACCATTTATTAGGCAACGGGAACACCGACTGTTGACTAAGAACCACCGAAAATCGCACCCTCTGTGGACATAGTGACGCATAGATACAGCAACACTGAATAAGGTGGCAATATGGTATGGCCAAAAGGGATATGGAGTGGTTGCAGTCCCACCAGGACAGTATTTATAGCCACTTATAGTCTCTCTAGACATAAACATCTGAAATATGTTTTCCTTCTGAGTTCTTTGTGATCTCTTCGGACTACTCGTCCTTTGACGTAAGGATGTCATGTCATCAGCAGCAACTCGCTCATTAATGTGTTTAGCTGTGAGGTCTTCCAACATCTTACCCCTAAAACTCATCTTACCGTGTTTGTGCTCTTTCCAAGTGTCGGTTGTTTCATATGCTGGTTCCACAAAGGTACCCAGCCAGTGTACCTTAGTGCAAATGCTCCGAAATGCCCTGAAAGCGAATTGCTGGATGGCAAGTGGCTGGCTGGAGCGGGTATATCTGAAGCTTTCTTGCTACCGATATATAGTCCAAATTACGATACCTCTAATAGGCAGTATGTCAAGGTTCACCTCATCAACGTCTTCGTTAATCATTTGTCAAGCCCGTTTTTGCTGCATTTTATAGGCAGTGAGGTCAGTCGTTCAATTCTTGAAGAAGTATGTAGCTATCATACGGGTAGGATTGCACCATGCTGTGCACCAAACAGCTTTCGACTTGTTGCCGTTCGGGTTAGTTCATCCGAATCGTGCTTTAGTGCACCAACTTCATTTAGCTGGTGCATGGAATAAACAGATTCAAATTTGTGATTTATCCACTGTTAAGTCTTCTTTCAGAGACGGGTAGCTGTGTGACAGGAAATACCTACAACATTCAAGAGCGAGGGTGGCAAAAGCCCATCACGCTGAATTTGTAAGGGCATTGACCACTTTACTGACGTATCTTCGTATTCTTCTTAGTCTTCACAAAAATGGACAACAACTAAGCTGCTTTATATCCGGTCTGCCTGTTCTTTCCCATAAATACCCCAGTGGAAGCACGTATGGCTATGAAACTCACAAGCAGACGGTTGCTTTGTGGGATATGGAAGTCATACGGTAGTATACATATAGAGCATTGCACAGTGATCCCATGTTGAGAATGTCACAACCGATTCAAATTTTATGCAAGACATTCTTACCCATGTTAGGAATCACAAAACAGAACCAGATTATCGTACACCACAAACCAGGACGACGTATTGATGAGTGGAGGATTGATAGGCTGATAAGACTCAATGACCTCAAGACTCGATGAGGGTCTTTACGTCACCACATTTGCAAGGAATTCATCGAAACCAGTTCGTTGCAGACGGTGAGAGCCAGCTAAAGCTACCTTTGCACAATATCAACAGACGCACGAACGCTATGAACACAACTAGAACAATGCACTAGGCTGCGAAGAAAGAAATACCGATACAAAACACCTCAGGCAAGTTGAAGGTATCCGAGATGTGGAGAGTAAGGGTACATAGATGACACTTTCCAATTCCGTGCCTTCTATGACATAAAGTACGTAATTATTAGATCGGAAGTACTGTCGTTGGAGATTTTCTGAGGAAACCTGTGCACAAAGTAGACATGAAGCGGAGCCCTCGTTCGCCACCTGGCACGTACGACAGTACAAACCTGGAAAGGAAAGAGATTTCGTAAAATTCGAGGCAAAGTCTCTACAATCTAGAGTCAAAAAATCCAAAAATTTAACTGATATTATCAAACAACAATGTCGATGCTTTGGAGGAGACCAACATAAAATATTTGATCATTTAGCATTTGATATCTCGGAATTCATGAACCCCGGTTTTGGGCATAACCAGTCCAATACAATGGCATCCTCGCAGTACGTTTTCTAAAGACTCCCTTCAATCAACGATGGGAGAGCAGAAACAGCAGAGTCATGCCGTTTTCAGAGCATGTAATATTTTACTTATTTCTAAATTTCATTGCGGATTTTATAGCTTGTTTTCACCTCATTTCCTGCCGTTTGTTCACGTGAATGTAATCACCTGAAAGCCGTTTTTGCCTTACAAGACTAACGCCATCATTTTCTGCACGATTTGACTGCAATGAAAATGGAAATTGAGGCCGTCAAAATCTCATTTACGCTGTCTGCTCCACTTTAGAGATGGTAGAGAAAGGTGTAATCAGTTGACCCAGCGCAGGATCTGGCGGCGCAGAGGATGCTGAATAGACTTATCGGTCGAGCTTTTGAAAGAAGGCCTCGCTGAGTTTTCCTGTGTGGGCTCTGCCTTGCCAATTTAAAGGATAATCAGAAAATATTTGCCATTCAGATCGAAGCCGCCGTCTTTGAACATGGCGATTCAATCTCGAGCAATTCTTCAGTACAGCGTCCTCTCAGATCACGGCATAAATACCAGAAGCTTCACTAGTTCTTTTTTGTCTACCATGAAAGGAGAAATAGAGCAACTTCCACAGATCCGTCGTCCTTCGCCGCCCGAAACTAAGGTAAGATTGAGTTACCTAAAAAATGATGGCAATAACCCTCTAAAGAAAAGATGTGCGTCTCCGAATAATCATATAAATACAATAGAATGGTACGGTATGAAAATATAACTCTATTTAGGTAGGTACGAATTTGTCCTAGGTCCGCATCGATCAACTTCCTCACTGAGGACGAGCATTTTGCGATCCCTTGCGAGCGCGATCCCGCGAGGCTTCCACTTCGCTTATAAACTTTCTCTTGTTGGAAAATGATCGCTTGAGTGTGTAGTTTGCGCGATTGGTACATTGATATTATACATACCATGGATACCGCAATACGGATACTACTCCACTGTTTCTTACTCAAATTAGTGAGGGAAGAGCGTTATTCCATTTCAATCGATTACGATGCTTCCAAAGAAAAATCTCTTTGGTTTCTAATTCAATCCAAAGAAAAGACAAAATCAGAGAAGAAAACTCGTCTCGATGAGCATCCAAAAGCAGAACGAGTAGAAATTATGAGAATTCAAAGCAAAATCTTACTTCCTGCTTCAATTTTCGACTACTGCAACCGATGTCTCTTTTCTACAACCAATCGACTACCACAAAAAAAAATCCAAAACTTCACAAAAAAATTTATTGCTTTTCACTGGATTGTAAAACTACTGTCCGATTTGCACAACAACATTCAGACAACCCTTAGTCAAGTAAAAATCCTCGAATCACTCAGCATCAACCAATACCCTTTATTACACACGATTAAATTACGCACCCACGATTTGGGGAACGTCACCTGCTGGCTGAGATGTCGATTCATTAGGATTCTAGTATTCGAAAACCAACTCTAGCGACACAGTCCTACGATATGACACCAGCCTGGTAGGTAATCTTCCTCAACCCATGAGTGACAATAAAACACCCGCACTAAGTGCTCGTGCACTCGTACTGTGACAAATGTGACAGTGAGTGAGTGTGACAAATGTCGTACACCAATCTATCCCCCAGTACAATGTCGGACAAATCTTAACAACTCGCTGCTACAACCACCAGAAGCAAAAACAACTGCGGAAACCCCCAATGATCGGTTTCCAACTCTTTGCAGCGTAATGTCCACCTGCACGCTCGTTTCCTGGCAACTCGTTCCACATCAACTCGCAATAATTCCCCTTTGGCTTTCAATCCCATAGGCTTGATGCAGAGTTATCCAGTTTTTTTTTCTAGTGTTTTTTTTTCGTTCGAGGAGACTGGAGGTGATTGAGGATTTTTTCTTTTATATTTCCAGGCAAATGTCCTTCATCACCTCCTCTTGGTAAAAAGGAAAGAAGATTGGATAATCATCTAACAATAATCAGTTTGACTACTCTGAAGCTGACAGCGAACTTCAAAGGCGGAGGAAGGGGTTATGGGGGGGGGGGGGGGGTGGGCACATCTTGATATAGTCCGCTCAGAACGCGACAACAGTTAAGTAACCGTGCGGAAAACCTGCTTTTCTCTCACTCTTCTCCACACTTTCCCTCTTCTGCCTTCCCAACAATCGCCCATGTTGAAACGCACTATATCACTTTTCAAATTCCTTCATCCATTCTACGAATATTTGCATTTGAGATTTCACCTCCGTATATTTTTGCTTTGTAGTCTCCCACGTCACTAGTGTTTGATGACCCAAAAAAAAACAGTAAATTGTGAAGATTGGCCAGGAAAATCCATATAAAAACCCACAGCATCGAAGAAAGGACTTCGAATATTTGCGGAATTTCTCAAAAGAAGAAAATGCCGAGTAATCACGCATGAACTCGATAATTACCCAGATACTTTCTCGACAGTAGCTTCCGGCAGCATTCTCACACACATTTCTCTCGCACTTCATTAATGTTACACTTTATGTGATCGTTAGAAAAAGCCGCTGCTACATCTGCCGGCATAATTTTGTTGAAACGAAACTACGTCTTATTGAGAAATCCGGAGGCAATCAGTTCTGAAGCGACCAAACATCATTAAGAGCCAGAGCGGGTCACTTATACGGGTGCCCTCGCATGAAGCCAGTCTAAACAACGCCCAAATTACTACGAATGACCAAACATCGCCTCTACTCATTCAGGTGCAACGAATATGTTATTATTGAAGTGACGTCAGCAGTGGCCTAGTGGTCCTCTTTCTACAACCTGTGACGTCATCGCACTACCACAATTCCTCGCAAAAAATCTAACATGGAAAAACGCAGCGTGAGGGGACTTTCTCCTGACACTAAGAGGGAAAAAGCTCTATCCCTCCCCAGTGGGTGCATAGTGTATCCACTCCCGACTGACACTCTACAGTAGGAAAAACAACGCAGTGGGTGAGAGAACAACAAAAAATTGAATCTAATATGAAAATAGGTTGAAAAACTATACGATTGGACGATTCGAAATTTCAACTACGCTGGAAAAGGCAAAATATAGAACACTGTACCTATCCGCTATCAAAATGGAAATACAATACCCTCGCTAAACTCTTTAAAAGATACAATCGGCACAGGAAGTTGGGTTTTTGTCGTTCCATCCTTATAAATTTGTTAAGACGCAATGTACAGCAGAATAAAACCGAAAATAAGAAGCGTAATCGATCCAACCTCAGTCCCATGTGAGGCAGACTCACATTTTTTTACCTTCAGCATGAAATTTTAAGTATTCTCGCTTCATCACAATTTTGTCGCGCATCGCGTGGTTCGCTGCGGGCGCCGTCGCGCGCCGTTCGCGATGGAATTTCTCAAAATAGGAAACGCTCAAATTTCACAATTTAACATGAAATTTACAGCAAATTGCTCACAGGTAGGTTAAACAGACTTATAGGTTATCGAGACCTATTCGGACTTTCGACACACTGCATTTAAAAAAAAATACAGAGGATGGAACGAAAAGAACGCAACTTCGCGGGCTGAGTGTACTTTTTTAAAGAATTTAGGTAGGATATTTTACTAAGAGGCTTACAGGTGCTGCGAGCTCAAGTATTTAGCTGTATTCACATCAAAACCAATAGATTTTCTCCGAAAAAAAAAACTTATTATTTAGTGCATCCCGAACGCCCAGCCCCTTTCCATCACCAGCCCCTGCACTTCGTAATTGACTATTTTCAGTATTCATTGTACATAGACGCGAGCCACTGAAACTAGTCGCGACACTTGGAGGTACAGCATCCGCAATAATTTCGTTGAAAAACAGCGTCCTGAGCTCAAATTTGCTTTCATTTTGTTTCGATATGTCCATCGTAACATAGTAAACTACAAATGAAACTATTATATCACACCTCAGAAACAGCTCGTCCATCATCCTTTACGAGATCGCCCGTGAATTTTCACTTCAAACTATGAATTTCAAGATATAGTGATTTCCCGTTGAGCCAATTTCGAAATACATATAGTGTTGCGCATGACAAGAGAGGAAGTCGCAGAATACCAAGAAATCTTGAAATTCACGGTTCAAAACTGATAGCTTAGCTAAATAACTAGATTCTATATCGGACAAGAGAAGGCTGCTTTTGGTGATGAACCAGGTGGTCTGTACTTCACTGCAAAGTTATTGAAATTGAACGAAATGGATATATTTTGCCCTGGTAATTTCTTCGGACAAAACTACTGTGAGAATTGTATGTGGTACTGCTGCATACACCGATGTTACTCAGCTCCTATTTGTGGAGGAAGCGGGTTTCTTGCACCGAACAAATGACGACACTAATCATCGGTCTGAATGAGTAATAGACTAGATGGCTAACAGACTTGTACGACTAAGCACTTGAAAAAGACTTGAACACTGAAAGACGTATCAACTGTTGAGAAGCGCAGGATGTGACGAAAGTGTGGAACAAACAAATCATTCTATGAAAAAAAGCGCGAAATCGTGCCAGCCACAATCACCAACGTAGCGCGATCATTTGTCTTATCGTTGGTTCATCCGCTGAGTCATGAGATGTGATACATCTTGGCAGAAGAGCAATGGAAAGAATGAAAAAAGGTAGACGAGCTGTGGGGTAATTTTTGTTCTCCAAAGTGTTGAGGGGAACGTTCGTTAATCCACTAGTTGTAGTCAAGGCAAGATTCCAGAAGCAGATGGAACCCTGCAGACCAAATATAGTTAAGAAGAGCGAAAAAAAATATTCCTCTGCAGGCAGGGTGCACTCATTTTAGCCATCATCACGTAAATTTCTGACAAAAAGCAAAAGTGCCCGCGATGACATAGCTATTTCCTCATTCTTTCCCTCCTGAACGGAGAGATCGACCTGAAATTAGTATCACCACCGCTTTGCCCTTTTTCCTCCATGTTTGCGGAAGTTAACTCCGTCGCCTCGAACTAACCAGCTACTGCATATTTTGAGCGCGCCTTTTTTTCGGACACCGTCTCACTCCTCCAATTTATAGTACGGTCAAAATTCATCGGCTCTAATCGCTAGACCACACCCTCTGCTTGCATTATCACGACAAATGACTCCTTTGAATTGGTACAATGTTGAAAGGTACATTCAAAACACAGTGCTCTTTGTTGCTACGAGCGTTGCAGATGTTCCTCGAGTGCAATAGCATCATGCACGTAGCTATGGCTGCGGAGGACGTCACAGTAACTTATGACCTCCTAATCGGGGATAAATGAGAAATAAAGGATTAGCCCCTTGTCGCTGGGATTGCCTGAAGTCATGAGGGTCGTGCTCGCAGCAATGGAATATGGCCGATGGCCTGTGGCCAACGCCTTCTTCTCGGGAAGTTACGAAGCCATAAGAAGCCATAACTGGCCCTAGACGAGAAAAGATCAACAGTGTAGAGAAAACATCCAAGGTCGGCCCATCAACTGCAAGCGACTTGGATTTGAGCTTACAATTAGCTGGTTTCTCCTAACAAAGCTCTAGTGTTTGTCATTCGGTAGGGACGGTACATTTTTCCATTCTAAAGGCAGGCAAGTGTCAGCTTTCTACTACAGTAGAAATCGATGACTTTTTTTACTAATAAAATCTACAAAATAAGTTGGTGTGCCAAAGTAGCCGTATTTGATAATCGCATGAAGCCACACTGCAGTCACTAGACCTGATAATACTGATAGAAAATGGAAATATTACAAGGAGATTAATGTGGAATGAAGGACGAAAAGCAAGCCAGGCATAGGGTTGAATTCTAGTTTTTTTTTTTTTTTACTAGAACGAAAGGGATCTTTTTTGCCCAAACGATAGTGTCAGGTTCCTTATTGAGGCTCTGCCTTCAATTGCTACAGGAAGACACTACGCGATATGATGACCTGGAGAAGTTTGTGTTTCTCCAGGTCAACCTGAACATCGAAATAGACACCAGACCTTCGCGCCTGGGCCACAAAACCGGGAAGTGAAAGAAACACGTTGGTGAGTCTGTCACTTGCCAAAACTTCCCGTCCAGCCATATTCGCACCCCACACACCCCAAGCTGGAGTAGTTCGGCTACGAAGTTCTATCTCATACATTATAATCATCATCCTCTCCCCCAATGAATACCATTTTCTGGAACATCTGGACGACTTCTTCTGTAAGAATTTCTTCGAAGACTAGGAGGATACCAAAATTGCCTTCCGGGCACTCGTGACTCCAAGAAGGCCCCGTTCAAGTTGCAGGGGGTCCTAGAACATACGCCTTACTGCTAACGATTTGCGAATTATAACGGTTCTGAGTTTCATTCAAAAAAGACTTGATTTTGAAGCGAGTAATGGGATTTTGGAAGTAAAGACTTGGAAACGCGCATTATCTCTGCACCAGCCTGATGACTCGGGCGGTTTTAACGTCGCGGTGGAAAAGTTCAAAGTGAACTGAACGATAAATCACCTCTAGAACCCCTGGTGTCACAATTTTGCACTAGGTGGTCCAGCGGCCTAACAATAAATCGCCAATTAACTGAACACCATTATGTTTCGGTCTCAAGTATTGTTTTTGAGATTACTGGCCGAATGAAATCTCCCCAGCAAAAAAAATGAGGCGTAACGGGATGTACGTAGCTTTCAACGTACCTTATATTTCCGAGCTCTAACTTCGAAAATTCAAAAACAACACCGAAAAATTTACGAGTCACAGCTTCAAAACGGGGAACACCCACTTTTAATAAATAGATTTGCTATTTTGAACACGAGACAGTTAGATACATAGAATTCCCGTAGAACTCGATAAAGCCAGCCAGCTAACGATAAGGCTCTAGAAATCTTAATTTTCATAAAAATTTATATTTCTTATTTTTCATCCAAATTTAAATATAAATTCTGAATAAAGATCGGTTTTAAATTTTCAGATCATGCTCCGGTGAGGAATGGCTGGTGTACAGAATTTCAATCAGCCCTAGCGTCCCTTCTAGTTCTTCCAACTTTCCATCTCTTCGAGTTGCCTACATCTACTTAAGGCAGTTTTTGCAGTAACATTATTTTCCGTCTAATATATGCACGAAAAGGAACGAGCTCGAAAGGTCTCTGAAGAACTGTGCTAGTTTTGGGCTGCAATGAGGTGAATATCGAGCAAAACTGATTGAACGTGAACAGTTTGTTGCTGCATTTGTTGGAGAATAACTGCTAGCTTTGACTACTGCTTGTCACATCTTTTTTCCTTTTTTTTGTTCACATTAGATTGTTATAAAGTAACAAATAAGTAAACAACTTAACCGCGGTTGTAATGCGCACTACCATGGCAATATCCTGCAGTTCAAAGCCAAGCAAAAAAAAACCTTAGGAAACCTTCGCAGTAATGCAGAGCATTTTTCAAAAGGAAGAGCGAAAGCTTCTCCGTTTTTACAACAACTCAGTTATCTTGAAGCTTCACCTCCGCGAATAGCTTCGCGAACGAAGTTGGCGTCGTGTGCACTAAGTCAGCATACTGTTACTGATTCACGAGGAATCCGGAACGAAACACATCTATAATAGATGTGCTGCTCGTTGGGGGAGCATATTTTGGGTTCTAGACGAGGCAGCTCTCATGCGACACATCCGAGAAGAGGCTTCCGTCGGACAAGAGGGTTGCGAGACAAGTAGATCCTCCAGAAAATACGATGCGGTGACCGCACTCCACAAATTCTGGCTGATCAACCTTTAAAGGAAGTTTGAAGAGTTCAGAAGGGATTAAAGAGTCCCAACTATTTTCTATGTTGGAATAAGTGGCATGTTTTGAAAGTTCTCAATGAGCTGATTCCAATGATGGTCATGGAACATTCAAAAACTGAGAATAAACTCGTTTCTAAAGCCCTACAGACATCCTGAAACACGAACTTGACCACTGATATCGACTCTGCGCACCTTGTTTCGTGCCGAAGATTCACCCAAAAGAATGAGGCCTCGTAGTCAGCCCTTGTGTGTCAATGACGAGAACTCCTCCCAGTAGCGTCAAAAAGATTGTAGAAATGCATTTCCCTTTTTGGTGAGAATTTCCCAGTCCTCTTTTCTAGATTCTTCTCGGTAAGAGTAAAGAAGTTTGGGCGGTTTCGTGGTGTTTCACGTATGCACTCCTGGCTGCTACTCCTGGCTGCGACTCCTGGCTGCTCATAGATATTCTAGTTCTGCAAAAAAAAAAAACTCGGAAACTTTTTTTGCCTGAAACATTGCCCTTGCTCCCCTCTCCCCCGCCTCCCCATCGGGCGCTCCGCAACGCAGATAACCCATCTGACGAGATGTAACTCCCGGAAGCATATCTCTTTCAAACCGTTTCCAGGCAGCATCACTCGAAAGCTGAGAACAGCTGCACTTTTCCAGGACAAGCAATGACGCAAGCGCCTTCACATGTCCGGAGAAGATCCCTCGCGCCTTGCAAGGTGTCTGCCGTTCGAAACTTCAACATAATGTCATCTCGGCTAACTTACTTAACAGCCACGTTTGCAGCAAATAATGGGGCAGCCTCCGTTTCTATGGCGTCGCCGTTGTTTTCGATCACCTGTTGGAACAAAGCCCCCACATCTCGCAACGGTTGCGTTGTGTCGGCGTAAGCAGCATTGTTTTTCGCTTCACAAATCATTCCGCGTCCTATACCTTACTGCACATATGAGCACTGGACCGAAAGGTATAATTCTCAACAACACTAGCAATAATCTATTACTTGCTGAGAAGGAAGTACTATGGTTTTCAGAGGGACATGAATGATTACACCTCGCCAAGAAGCAAGAAGCAATACTGAGCATACAACTGGTCTGTCACTAATAAGAGAGCAGCATCTCCTTACAGCCTTTGCAAGTGACAGTTTACTGCTAGTTGAACACAAGCAGGATTTAAGGTCCACGTTCAAACATAGATAAGCTGCCAGAGACTTCGCTGCTACGAATTTTCCCGCAGCAGCAAACAACCAACAAAGAGAACACAACGAAACTGCAATGATAATACATAGTTGATCCAAAATAATGGTGTCGCGTTCAACTACCATGGCTTGTGCGAGGTGGGTCCCTGTGAATGCATACAATTTCTCTGGGATGTTCCTCACAGTAAAGAAAGTTCTAAATGAACGATGAGCTCCTTACAATCCTAGAAAAAACTCCTTTCACTGAGTAAAGTAAGGTAGTAAGCCTCTCCAGTTGTAGATTCTCCCGTTCATGGGAGTGCAATCTGAGGGCATGGGCTATAGCCAGAAAATGCTCCTCGACTATTGGTCGGATAGAATTTGATTGCTCTCACACCAGAAATGGCGCGCGAGGGGTGAGAAGGGTTTTTTTTTCCATAATACCTATCAGGTTACAAATCTTGGCTTCAAGACCTCACGAGACCTTAAGGTGACCTCAGACCTCAACCTACCGGAAATTCAAATCATCTCTCTTCCCTAGTGCTTCCCTATAGGAAGCAATGACGATGCGCGAAGCCGATGCCATCGGCAAGCTGTAATTTTGTTTTAAATGAACGTCGATTGTGCTGGCGCGTACTCAAACCGGCGCAATAACGGCACGTGAGTGACACTGATGCCTGGCGTGGCGATACACGTCATGATAGAAGACGCTCAGGAAGAGGGCACAGCCCCGGAGCGCTGTGCTGACGGCAGAAGAAACGTAAGAAGAGTGCCGACTTCGACTCTTTATGGAGAAATTGCATGCTGACGATAGAAGTTCGAAATTGGAAAGAACGTGCGGTCGGATACTTGGGTGGCTGCGAATACTGTAGGAAATGAGTAGGAAAACTTCTATAACGGCAACTGCAAAGGTGAGACCAGGAGAATAGAGAGAACCTAGTAAAAACTCCCAACTGCCTGGCTTACGCCCTCACTGATGAGACCACATAGAAGTCATATTTGTGTGTTGTGTCTAAACTCTGTGTTTACGTATAAGGAAATGGAATCTAAACATATATCAAAAATAAGGTAGGGAAGGCATACTGCTACACTTGCTCTATCAAACTCTTTCTTTTATGATTCATACTCCTACATCTGCATAGTACAACGACCACTTGGATTTACTGAAGAGTGCTCAAATAGGCATAATCGTTCCAAAATAATCCAGACCAGCTCTGACGACATCGCCTGCTATTAGTGTGGTTAAACACCCAAGCAGAACGGAAACCTTACCGGGGACCTTAGGAAAAACAGGAAGCGGTGTAGTTCTACCTCAGAACTTATAGCTTACAGGATACTAGAGCAGCAGCGATGATTCTCACTTGAAACAGCAAAGAAGCTTCCACGGTTCTATTTCAAAAAGAGAGATTAGCATCTAAACAGGGACAAAGGCGCGAAGGAACGGAACCCCAGCACTCCATCACCATCCGTTCTTGTGCGTTACGTGTGTTGCAGCCACCCGTAGCTCTGCTATTACGTATGTATTACATCGCGCGAGGTGAAAACACTGAATAGGCAATATTTTGAGTGAAGAAATGGCTGTTCGTCTCGACTCCTATCTCGCTTCGTCTCACTCATTAATCCCCGGCGAGGAAGCAGATTAATGGTGAAGAAAAACGAACACTACACGGCTACATATGCATCGGTAGCCGTAAAGAAAGTTCGTCGGAGCGATCCCCTTTTTGCAGCGGTGCAGCCGAGAAGACTCCTCACCGCGATGCAGGGACAGCTTCAGTGAAGCTGTGCCCGAAGGGTGAGAGCGGACAGATGAAGAACCGGGATGTACATGGATTGACTTCACATTGTTTTGCATTGCTTTGCAATGCAGATAGTGGTTTCCCACGCAACAGACACATCAATCACGGCATTTTCAACCTCATTTCCCAATGACGGCAAGCTAGTCCCAACCTCTACTCTCTGCCTCATCCCGCAATTCACACACATTTCCACTAACGTCCCCGCAGAACACCACAACTGATTAATATGATCCTTGGAAAACGAACTCCTTTTCACTAGCAAAGAAGTAGCAAAATATACGCCTAATCAACACGACATTTTCCATGTACAGCTCGCTGTTGTTCCCATTCCTGGAGCTAGTTCCTCTCTCCAGCTTTTCAGAGCAGGAACTTAGGTTGCCTAATTTAGCTGAGAACCTCTTCATTTTCTCATTTCTCATGTCTTTAGAGCTGACACAGTAGAAGCATAAAAGGAAATCATAGCATTGAGATGCATTAGTGAAATATGCTCTGCGCATACGAGCGTAGTGCAAATAATTTCAGCTTATGGTCCATTTTTACAGCATATTATACAAAACTAACAATGGGACTAGAATAAGAAGAATAAAACCTACCAAATCAGCGAAAAACCTTGGAATATGGCAGCGATGAGTGTGAACAAAGTGCTCTGCAGCTGAAAAAAATGACAAATTTTTGACGAGAGTTAACCATTCCACAATAAATTTTCTTAAAAAGATTTCAAATGGAAACCCTCTTTATAGCACACATTATCCGGCCGAGAATGGGTGACAGAAATCTCGGATGGAGCACGAATACATGTTGTTTTTAGCACTACGTACATGAACGACGATAATAACAGCTCCCCCTCTTCACACGTCACCGGCGACGCTCTAACGATGCCCACTGTGCTCATTTCGGAGGCATCTCGAAGACGTTCAGAGTCCAGGCTCTCTTCATGAGTAGGCAGAAGCTGCTTAGCCGAATGCGACGCGCCAAAGAGGCCGGAGAGAACGGAGATGAGAATCGCTCCACGCCAGATTAGAGCTGGCTGGCAGACACTACCCGAGAGAGCATTCCGAAATTCGTTTTACACGACAGCTGCCACGTGAACGCACGTGTTTTCGCAGCCCAGTCGATGGATTACTAATCGAAAGGTCTGCTTCTGTGGCCAGAAAAACAGCAGAGATAAAATGTAGCTGCTTTCGCTTGGCCAGCAAAAACCCGATTATGGATGTTGATATGAATGCGACAGCTTGCTAGCCACCGTAGCTGCCCCTTTTCCAGGAAAACCGACAAATCTCCCGCCGAAACCAGACGGAAATTAGGCCAGCGTAGGAGAATGATCATATGTACCTAGCGACTTAAAGGGGATAAGCCATGCTTTTCTCGACACGAATGTCTGCTGCAATAGCGTCATGATCACCCACGCAAAGCGGTGGGACACCACCTGTAACAATTTTTGCAAGGTGATTGGAACTTAGCGGCTAAGAGAAATGCGATGTATCCCGTGTTTATTGCACTCTTGTTTTGATCAAAGGCTTACGAGATTTTCAAGTGTAATTCTTCACTGCAAGTGGGGCAAAAAATGCACTGCAACTTGTCTCAGCCTCCAAAAATGTTGTTCCTAGCGAGAAGCAAGGAACAATATTTCATGTTGTTCTCATCCGTGAATTGCGCCGGCCATGGCATTGCCCCGCAGCGACTTGCTGACATGAGCCTGACAGCAGCTCGGGTACAAGTATCTAGTCGATAAGTACCTTGTGTTCGACATGGCCTCAACAGCAGCTACGACGAAATGAACTGATATATTGTTTCACGTGATGGGAGCTCAAACTGCCGCCAGCCGCGCCAGTTGTGCTCCATCGACAATGGGCGGGGCCACCGAGTCGTGGTCCCATGGTTCGCACCCCTGTGAGCCGGCTGGCAGCTGAAGCCTTCTCTCCTGCGGCTGCGGAGCACCGTGGACACGGTCTAGCCGTGCACAGGCTCGATGCTCATCAGGCAGGCTACAGTATTTCAAGAGGCATTTGTCAAGCTCACTCCGCCCCCTTCAACAGAGCGTTTTCCGCTAAGGCTGACAACCCGTCGGCAATCTCTCGTTTTCTGCTTAGTGATTCCCCTCTGTTGCCCAGCAATCCAATTAGAGGAAGGATGGAAGGACGCCGTACGTGTATATGCATAACCAAATAAAATCCAATCTATTCGTCACTCCAGTTCCTCCTCTTCCTTCTGTGTGCTTGACTTCTATTCTCAATCGCTCTAGGTGCACAAGCACTCCAACGTCATTTTCTCATCATGTACTCTTTCTTAGATCGCATAAACAATCTAGCAGTCCCATCTCCATCACCTCAACTTGGATGATCTCAATTACAACAAGGTTTCAGATACAATAGAAGGATGTCGTCGGACCCAAGGCGTGTCTCTCTTTTCAATCGATGGCAACAGAAGCAAACAGACGTACCGAGCGGTTTGGAAGGTATAAACGAAGAAGAGTTAATTGAATACAAGGAAGCTTTCCGGTTGTTTGACAAGGTTCGTTCATCCGGCTCTATCGGATCAACTCTCGCTCGGCTACGCACATTCTTGCACAACAACAAAACAGGGAAAATCCTTTCCATCCTATCCAGGGAATTGTTTTCGATTCCGTAACAATGATATTCTCCCTTGGCTTAAATGTTTGAATGATTTCTTGTGTCATTGCGTTACAATTCTCAAAGCCTTGCACCCTATTCCAGGATGGCAATGGCTCGATCTCCTCCAAAGAATTGGGCGTTGCGATGCGATCCCTCGGCCAAAACCCAACAGAACAAGAACTTTTGGATATGGTTAACGAAGTCGATATTGATGGAAGTGGAACCATTGACTTTCCCGAATTCTGCCAAATGATGAAGAGGATGAACAAGGTAGAAACCGTTTCGTACCATATTTCTGGAGTTTCTGTGGCAACTTGTACACTGACAGAAGTTGAAACTCGGAAACAGAGTAAACACTCGCCTTTTCCTCGACGTATCACTCTTTCAATGCTCATTCCACTTGAATTTTGCGTGCAATCCATTGCTGACCCATGTAGATGGGTCCTACAGAGCTAAGATCATGCGCAGTTCCTTCTGACAGCCAACGTACAACCTCAGCTTTACCACCGAGGCAAAAATGAAACCAATAAAACGTGGTCCGAACCGACCACTTGCATAACAAAAACGCGTGAGTCGTCTCATTTCGTCGAAACAGCAACAGCTAAGTCTCGCCAAAAGCGACGAGCGCTGAAGCGCCATTATTGGTGCCAGTGGCATCGACAAAGGATGCCAGCGTTTGGCGATAATTGGGTTCGAACGGAAATGACGGGGCAAGCCGGTCAACAGGCCAACAGCACCATATCATGAGCGTATTGTTTCAGGAGAACGACAGCGAAATGATCCGGGAGGCGTTCCGAGTGTTTGATCGCGACGGCAACGGCTACATTACCGCGGAGGAGTTTCGTTACTTCATGACACATATGGGCGAGCAGTTCAGTGATCAAGAGGTGGACGAGATAATTGCCGAAGTTGATATCGACGGTGATGGACAGGTACGTCGTTCACAGAATCGATACCTGCTTCCTATTGATGTCACTGCCCTCCTGGCATTTTCTAGAGGAGGTATGGTGAATGCGCATTTGCCAGAGCTGTGAATAATTGAGTACTGAGAATCGAATAACTTTTGTTTTTTTATCCAAAGTCTCCTCTGCTCTGCGAACATGAGTAATGCCTTCAGCGCTTCCTTGATTTCTCAAGCTGCTTTTTCTGATGAATACTCCTTCCATCGATAACCGAGAAAAGCGCACTTCGCACGTCTGCTAATTAGTGTTCTTGTTATTGCTTGGATTGGCAAGCAATCCGAATCGAGGAAGTATCTTACTCGTTTCTTCTTTGTCGCTCGTCTTTCCACGTCCTTTAGAGTCCTTCTGTTGTAAAATAAAATGCACTGCTTCCGCGTACTCCTCCATAAGCAGACGTCAGAAATTCAGAATTCCGCACTTTCGCGACGCGCAGCTGTTGACGACATGCAGTGAAAGCACATCCGTCCAATGAGCTCGATGACCTCTGGGTTGTTTTCCTCAAGCCGTCATTCCACCATGCTCCAGTGCTAACAATAGCCGAATGACTGCGAAAATTTCTTTGCGTGCATCGTTGGCATCGTATCTCTCGTGCTTGAAGTCATTCCCGAAACATTGTTTCCGGCTTCAAAGAACTTGGAATTCGAGGATGCACGCACAACATTAGAAATTTGTGAGAAGAGTTGAAGTTTGGCCCGCTCGGATCGCTAGAACTCGCGTTACATTCCAAAATCTCAGTTGTTCGCGGGATGCCAATCACTCGAGCCGGGCAGCAGCGGCGAAATTGATGGAGAGACAACGGGAATCTCCACGAGAAGAGCGTGTCACCTCCCTCGGGATTCCACTTTCAGCCGCGTCGATTCAATTTACCCTTAGTATCGCGGCGTTCATTTACGAAAACCTTGCGTTCATTACCACTCCGTTCGATTCGCGCTCAAATCGACGAGGAAGCAAGGAGTGAAATATATCTGCACTACCTGGGAGGCGTCGGCTAGTGTACCGCCGTCGCCATGGCTTCGTTTAATCATCTGCATAGGAGTACGAAAGCATAGCAAAGCGAAGACCTCGACTCGTAGCGCTTTTAATCCAAAAAGTACTGAGTAACGCGTTAGAGCTCTAGGACTGCATGCTAGACATCATTTCCGAATATTTTTTTTACTCTTTTTCGAGCCAATGAAGCATCGACAACGCTCGTGTGAAATTCAGATTGACTACGAGGAGTTCGTGAAAATGATGACGATGCCATGAGCAGCAGCGCCAAGGACTTCTCGAACAGCATCTCAGCTTTGACAACGGCCCTTCGCGGCGCCCACGTCAACTCACTTCGCGGGTTTTTGCATACATTCTTGTTCGTTTACAAGTTGTACTGCTTTCGTTGCGTGTCAGGTGTACGTATAAACATTACTAAGCGCTTGTCGTCGACAACGTTCCTCTTACTGGCACTCAGAAACACGAACACATGTCACGATAGAGTTGGCCGCAGACGAGCACTTGGGATGTTCTTGCGCTTTCAAGGGATACGTGTCCATATATCAATCGACAATCTCCATAGACATCTGCACCCCTCCCGCCTTCACAAACATCCCTTCAGGAGAGGGTGTAACGCGGAAAACAAAGAGTTCCGTCTAGAAACGGCGAAGGGGATTACAGCATCGTGACAGATGCCGAGTGTCCTCCAATGCTCGTATTACTTACTCAACGAGTATTTGTGAGGACAAATGTTCCAACCCTTTACGTTTGTTTGAGACACCATAACGGGTGGTACTTTAGACGAATTTAGGAAGAAATTAGCATGCAAGTGTAAAATAACAACGCGGACAAAACAAAGCCTGCGGGTCATACAAAAATCAGTTTTTCAACCTGGCTTCCACTAAAATATGCGCATCAGGCCATGCAAGCTCATAAGGTGTCAAAAATTGTAATTTGGATACAAAGAGTAGTGAAAAAATAGGTGCCATGGGATGTGTTCAAGTCACTGTTCAGGAAATCCTCCAAAATTAAAATCCCTTCTCTTGAAAATGTTTTTAAAGAACGAAGGACAAGGAGACCCAGAGAAATATAAGGGAAATACAGATGATCACACTGAAATGTGCCGGGAGAGATAATATTTTCAATTTCTGGGACGGCGATCATCCATGACTCTTTAGGGTTCCTACAAGGACTTTTGAAAACCAGCAATTAGTACATATTAATATTACTTCCTTGATGCCGGACCACCTATGTACAGGGTCCAAGCCATCAACCGTAAATATTTACTAAGTTAGGGGGGGGGGGAACAGGATCGGTCAAATGATGTCAAATCAGCCAGTGCCGCATGACGTGCACTACCCTCGCACAGCTGCTTGCCATAGGAATTTCTTCAAGCTGGAATGGCACGCTCGCACGAGTCCACAAAACTTCAGCGAGGACAGCCCTCACTGCAGTACTTGCCACCCATCAGCTGACGACACGAGTCATGTAACAAAAAGCGAATTCGAAAAGAAAGTGATCGATCGCGAGGAATCCAAGGGGTCTTTCGCGAAGCTTCGGGAAGCTCTCTGTGCGCTTTCAGACCAGAAATATTTGCGGTAATTTTCCCCAGAATGAAACAATCCTTCATGTGGTAAACGATATAAATAGAGCTGGTATTCGCGGGAAGCCGTTATGTGCAGGTGGAAGAGACAGCGAACTCGTAAATGTTGAGCTGCCACGTGAGGAACCCTTGTCTCGCAGATGTAACTTCATCTTTTGCACCCCAACCATGTAACTTGCAACAACAACCACCCAAATTTGATCACTCCAACACCACCAACTATCCCCTGATCAAGCATAGTCGACATTGCCACAATGCCGCTTATGCAGTACAACTTTCAATCTTTTCAATTCCGGGAGCAAGAAGTGATTTGTGATTTGATAACGCTATTCTTTAGAAATAAACAAATGAACGAACCCATAATGATGAGTAGAGAGTGGCAAACAGCGCAGACATATAGCACACAGTAACGAGGCGTCTTTGTGCAGAAAGAAGGTGCTGCAGGTAGGCCGACGGTCCCCAAAGGAAGGCGAAACTGAAATGGCTTCGATTTACAAAAGATCGTTAAAAACTACGAAAGAAAAAACAGGTAGACTCCGTCAGAATTACGTAGCTGGACGCTTTCATAATTATCCTGATTATAAAATTCACATTTTGCTCTGCCTTGAAGCTCAGCTAAACTGAGGAATAAGAAGAGAACCGCGAAAGAATAAATAATGGGCAATGACGTCACAATCCAGGCAAGAAAGTGAGCAAGATTAGTTTCCATGCCAAAGAAACTGTAAAATAATGCATTTAAGATCACACATGACATTGGCTTTCGCGTGTGGTTCCTGGAGGTTTCTTGCTCATCTAGAGCTCCAGTACAATATGGTAAATATCCATTTATGACAAATTTAGCAGTAGACATTTCGGGAGCAGTGAACCATGGACTCCTTTCCAACGGAGCAGATTACCCGTGTACTGGTATGCATCAGCAAGCAGAATATATGTGTAGAATGAAATCAACTTTTATGGCAGAAATGCGCTAACATAGTCTGCTAGACTGCTTGCGCCTCAATTCGCTCCCTCCACCCTCATTCTATCCGAACATAAAAGAAGGCGAGGAATAAATCACATTCATCCACCGATGTTCTCTTTTTCGCGAATGAGTTTGATCTTCGACAGAGCATCCTTGGCTGAATGGGCAGATTCTATCACAGCCAAAAGGGAGGATCTTTTCAATGCAAGTTGCGGCAATTTCAACACTCACAATTTTCTAATTTTTGCGGATGAATCGATGGAAAAAAAACTCCACAATGTTCACATAAGTACACAATCCTATTCTGTACAGAATGCAAAACCCCTTTCCAAAATCATTCTCGAGGCTTCTGCATTTATATTATTGCAGCCAGATACAAGCTCACATCAAGGTTTCAGGTTTGAAGTAATAGAATACGCTCCAGGTTTAGTGAGGTTTACATGTTACCTCTACACACATTCATATAAACTGCATGACTTACATCCACTTATTAGTTTATCCGCTGTAGGAAAGATACAGCTGCCATACACCTGTTCCCGCTCACATGCATACCTTTAGCGACTTCACCATTCCATACAATTTAACTACACCTCTGTTCATTTCTTGACGCAGATGCAGTGTGTTTTCGAAAGACAACACGAAATCATGATGGAATTGATCGTGGATCACTATCAAATGGGAATCAACCGGATGAAGACATCCTGCAGAGAAACTCTGTTAGGGTACGTTTACACGGGTGCATAAAGTATACTGATGATACAGGCCTATAAGTATTCTTGAGAGCGAGCTAAGAAATCCGAGAATGCATTCAATTCCTTTCTGCTTCCAGCTGAATTCGTGTATTTTTAAAGGAACAAAATTGGAAAGGATACTATACAATTCTATAGCCTTTAGTAAAAGAATTTTCTGCATAAAATGGTGTTCCTAACCTCTTATCTGTTTAACCAGATGATAAGACCGACTTCTTGCTTTATAATCAAGTACTTCCTGTACATTTTCGATCACCTCTGCTCACGTCAGAACTCACAGAGTAGAAAAACAAGTTTGGCGGCGAAAACAACAGCGTTGTGAGCACAGTTTCCCCAGATCCCCTTCAAGAAATCGTATATCACAGAACGTGGACGTTCCCACGACGGAATTTTGGAGAAAAACCAAAAGTAATCTCAACGATCTGGTGGGCTCCGGGATTCCTTATGCGAAAACCACACACTTCTCGCAAACGCTTAAATAACCAAGGGAAATGATGTCAACAATGCGCCTCACAGCCAATCTTCATTATAATCCTTCTGGAATGGTGCAATACCGTTAGCAACGCCTACATAATCGCCAGTGGGTGAGTTTTGCCGAAGTTAATCATGTGTACTAATCAAGTTTTCCACCCTATGGCAACTATGGAAATGGCGGAATTTCCTCTCACCTCATTAACAGCAGGAAACTCCCAAGTGTGTTCAGGGCGGCAAACTTTCGTGTCGAGACGATGATCATAGGAATAAGAAAGGCAGCCTGAAAATAGCTTCGTGCACTATTCATTCCACTAGTGTGGAGAAAGTCCCACAAGTAACCCAAGGGAACGTCAAGCTTCTCCCACAAAAAAATGTGCTATTCAGTTGAACTGGAGGGGATTTCGCTGAGAAGAGAAATAAAGTATACCATTAAAGGCTTGTCATCACTGAAATGGCTCCAGTTGTGGTCTCACAAACCAATTCGATCAAATTCCTGGCAGACTAGGAAAACAGCTAATTATAAATGAGCGGTAAACAAGTGGCAATTGTCTGCAGTGAATAAAATTCTCAGAAAAGGGCACTACGCGGAAGAAACCCTTGTAACTTCGTCAATTTCGTGAGGGAGAGACATTTTACGTGCTCCACAGAAGGAGTACTTGCCAAATACCGAACAATCCAGAACCTAACTGAAATTTGAGGAAGAAATTCAAAACGCTGACAACACATGAACATGTCATGAACATGTATCATCTCCTGGACCTTGCAGAGATAATTTCGCAATTACCAGAGAAAAAAAAACTGCTACAGACTTCGGTGTAATTTCCACAGCAAGAAACTTTCAGGAATTAGTGAACGTGGAAATATCCATGGAAACCATGAGAATTCGAGCAAGATAGGAATCAGCTAGACTCAAGTCAATTCATTCTGAACCAATACATGGCTTCAATACATTATTAATGCAGCCCTGAGTTTCAGAAGTCTACGGTTAGACGCTTCTCCTAAAAATGTGGCGAAGGCAGGACCGTGCAACTACAGTGGAAGCCGTAATGTGTTTGCTTAGGCTAAAACTATCACTCACTTCAAATCAATTCGACAATATAACTCATTTCCTTCACCAAAGAATATAACAAATACAGAGCATTCCGCAGCCTTTGGGCTGAATGACACATCTTATTGTGATTTTTTAAATAGAAAGCTTCTGCTTTGTACTTTTTACCCCACACGTGATCCGCTTGTATACTGTTTTAATCCAGATAAAGACATCTGCAGATGTGCGGAATCATGCAATAAATGATATTTTTCGTCAACAGAAACACATGAGCTCGCCTACTGCAAAAATCTGCCGCTAATTTTCGGCTTCTGACTTCGAAAGGGACAAAAAAAATCATGAAATAAAGCCGGAATTTTCTCACTTAAATTGTTACTCATGTCGAAGTGAGAGACATACAACAGCACATGCATTTAGTTTCATGCTGAACTAAAATTTATTAGCAAAAATCCCAAAAGTCATTCTTGTGTTGGTCCTCGTAGATCATTTCAGGGGCGGACTTTCTTTAAACAATGAGAACAACGAAATATAATAATTTTGAGGTGTTTTCAAGCCCGGTGAGACATATGTACGGCCAGTAATCACTGATCAGCAGAAGAAAGATGTCAAAGCTGTTATTCATTAGAGTGATCATGAAAGCAACAGCTAAACCCCACTCATATATCGATCCCAGCAAACTTTTCTGCATGAGGCTTTTCCATTACAATTTCACAGAAACTTCATATAGAACAATCCTCAGAACTTCCTCGTAAACAGGGACCCAACATCAGAAGAAACTTAAAAAAAAAGAAGATAATAATTCCAGTCAAACCCCTCAGCAAGTAGACCTTCCAAATCTTTAACCTGGGAGTGTTCAAGCAATGCACTTCGACCATATATCCTAGCAGTGTCGGGTATTTTAAAATTTGAGCCGCTACTGGTTTCGGTTGGCGCATTTCCCAACGTCTAGCAGTGGATGCTATTTCTTACTATTAATAGCTTCCCAGTATCCATGTCTTGGCACGCCACTAATCCCTTCACTTTTTGCTAGTTCCATTCTGTTTCAGCATGGGCTTTCTCGCGCGCCATTTTTAGATCTGCCACATGATGCTAGACTCTGACTCAAAAATTATCACTAGAGATGACCAAAAAAAATTAGTTGAAATCAACTACGTAACTGGGTTTGCCGAAAGCTGCTCTTAAAATGTTGCAAAAATAACGTGTTTTTTTTTTGCTGCGTCATCTTCGGAGCAAGAAGTTCCAGGCTTCTCTTATCACCGATATGGGATGTTGTATACCCTTTTATAGTACATTTCATGGCCTTTCTAGATTACCTCCCTATTTCAGATGAGACCCATATTTTCATCGAATTTTCAGTTTTGGAACGAAAGATGCAAAAACAGAATGTTTGCTAAGCTCACTTCTGCGAACTAAAATTTAGCGGCATCGCGACGGGGACCGCTCGGAATATCATCATAGTTTCGTCTAGGGAAGTGTGAACAAACGCATATGGCGAACCTGGTCTCGAATTTTCTGTCGGGGTGAGTTGTCTTTCGAAAGTGGGGAAGGTCGCGTAGATCTTTCTGGAGTTGGTAACCGCCAACTTATGGCAGTAGCCAAACAGGACAAGCAACACACAACGGTGGCCCCACGATAGTAAACGTGTGGTTTCGCAGGACCTCGACGTTTATTATTGTGAGGCCACCCTTCCCTAGGGTAAGGTTTGGAGGTTGGGAAAGGTCGAGGAGTAGGTGTCACACAACCGGAGCGAGTACCAGATAAGTCTTACAATTAGCTAAGAAGTCTGCTTCGCGCCTTTTTCGTGAAGAAATCACCACCTATTTCTCTATCGCTTAGGAAAAATGAAGGGTAGATCCTCTAGGAAAACGTGAAGCAACTTGCTAAATAGCTGGAGAAGGATGAAACACTGGAGCACGTCCAGAAACCGTGGCTACGCCGAAAGAAGCTTACGTTAACTTTGTGGTGGTCTGCTAAAAAAATATCACTACAGCTCATCGATTCTTCTGCACTCGAAAAGTACTGCTTAGATGCATATAGGAAGAACAGGAAACATTTTTACTGTGAGCCTGGCGTTGCTCAGAGTAGACCCAATTTTCCTCTGCGGTGCCATCCAACCACATACTGCACAGCGCTCGCTGAGCAGGCTGGATCAACTAGGCCAGGGAGCTCTGCCTCATACATCATAATCAGCAGACCACTCGCCTACCGACTACTCCATCTTTGAGCGTCTTAACGAATTCTCCCGGGGAGATTTCTTCGAAGAGAAAGACGGTATCAAAACTGCTTCTCGAGCGTGCATCGATTCCAGAAACCCAAGTTCAAACGAAGGGTGAACTGAGAACACACATCATATTGCTAGAGATTCGTGGATTACAATGGGTCTAAGGTTCAACGCCAAGCTTTCTTTTGAAGCGAGTCAGACTTGCCCTTGGAGGTCTGCCCTGGGATGACATCTCGTCCCAGAGTTAATCTCAAGAGACAAATCTGGCCGTGACAAACAGGAACTCGGCTTCTGACTACCCTCCTATTCACTTTACGCTGACACTAAGCTCACCACCTTGAATTTTCCACTCTAGGCCTTTCCATCGTTAACAGATGCGCATTTTGAGGACTTTTCAAAGTTGTGAAATGGCCAGTCGCAATAGAACCATGATGGGGAAAGATTCGGAGGCACCGCTCTAGAGGCTGTATTTATACTTCATCGCGACGCACGTAAAAGCAAACTGTTCAGGAGTGTGAAGATTGAGCGTTGCGGTAGCACAGTGCTATTTCATGATTACTTTCACGAACTGACCGTCGCGAACCTCGTCGCCACACTACACTACTGTACTCCCCAAAATCCAGCTATCAGCACAGTTCTTGCCAGGCCGTTAGAACGCGCGATATGACGACTTCAACGAGATGTATTTGTTGTCAATCCCTCTTTATTCATCTGTTTTATTCACCTACGATATACCATGCATTATGTTTGTACTGGGCGGAGCTTACCTACTGTTCCATAATGAAAAAAGAACGCAAGAAAAATGTACGGAAGCACAATCTTCAACCACTTCAAAACAATTTATCACCACCTACAGGAACAAAAAATAGTAGTCCGTTTCTTTTTTCCCATCCTTTGTCACATACCATAGCACTCAGACTCCGGTATGAGTTCCCTGCGGGCCGCACGTGATGCCCACCCTCATCGACGAAAAGCTGCTTACGAATAAGCTTGTGTGAAATTCTCAGTATTCTTTTATAGGGTACATGAAGGAAGCTGTAAGGAATCTTATGCATCATTCCAGTCTTTCGCGCTACCATATTTCGGGATTTGTCGTGATTTTCAGTGAAAGGTAAAAATTCGTTCAGTTTCGTGGAAATAAATGTGAAAAGCCTCAGGAGCACCTTCAAAGATACACTGAATAATTATTTGCTTCGACAGGACAGCGATCACTACGGAAATGACCACTGGATTCTTCAGCAGCGCCTTGCCATCAAAACGAGACCACCCAGAAATAGAGCCCTGGAACCTGCTTAACTTCACCCTTGAATCAGAATGGCCGAACACTTCTCTTTCTCCTGACTAGAATGCTTTTCAGTTCTCGGTTTGGCCTATGTCAGGAAAGAAGGTATGTGAGGAAAAGACAGATCAGCGTTCAAACTACGGTGTCAATGGAGAAAGGAAGGAAATCCCGTGACATCACAGTGATAAGAGATCCCAAGCGTCTCAAGGCATTGTTCCGCCGCAAAGGAGGGAACATCGAGCAAACCTGCCGTTTTTGCTTCATCGAAAGTGAATTGTTCCTGGAGTGGCCGCTCAAAAATGTGTTTCAAAATGTCTCAAAAATGTACGTTTTCTGTGCCCTTTTTATAGTTTCATGGGATTTACTACTATCCCGTAGCATCGTGGAAAGGAAACCCGAACGAGAAAGTTCGAAAGCGCACTCATTTGTTCAGAATGCAGAGCAAGATAAGCGCACAGCTTACAAAACTACGCCTAATAATCTAACGATCTCCATAGTTCAGGGGCGATACATCTGGAAGGCATGTGCTCCGTCATGCATTTCCCGTGAAAAAAAATCTTGGAAATACACTTTCCTGAGAAGTTAATGATAAGTTTGTCTGACGGTATGAAAGGAATGAAAAGATATTGGCGAGCGAGATTTCGGCTGTTTGGCAGCACACAAGGAGAGAAATATGATTCCATACACATTCTTCGAGATATAATGTAGGAGGGGTTTCACTCCATTTGTTTCTTAACTGAACGTTTTATGTCTACAGTGTCGACATGCATGGCAGTTGAGGTAGTGTTATTTAAGCAACTCAAAATCAAAACTACACATAAGTAGCAGAACATCGTGTGACTTCGCCTTTTGAAAGTGTAGACAAATTATTTCCAAGCACCCGTCGGCTAATATGTGCCTAAATGCTACGGAAACATTACAAAAATTCCAGAGAGAGGCAGACACGATTGAAAAGTAAAATCTAGTAGTACCTGTGCACGATTCGTACTATTGGAATCAAGCGGAATTTCGCACACTTTAAACGCATTCAAAGCTTATAAATGGTGGATTTTATCCTATAGGATCCACAAGATCTCGATGAATTGCAAGAACAATGCCTTTTCATCTGAGTAATCCGCAAACCTCAGCACATCCAAAACATTTTTTTTCTTTAATAGACGCATTTGAAGCCTAATTAATGAGAGAGTTTCATCACAAAATCACATCTGATGCTTGCGCAGAGATCGAAACGGCCGAGAAAAGCGTACGCTGAAAGCTGTACAAATGTAAACGACTCTAAAATTTGAGACTCTTCGGCAAGATTGGGCGCGACGATCGGAATTTGCTGATGTTTCATGGTCAATCACGGAAGAATTTTGTTGCGTAGCTGTTGGCGCATAACCGTCCATGCTTTGCTCCAATCTCGAAATACTCAAACAAAGAACAATTATTTTGGATCCCAAAATAACGGTTTCATTTACTTCGAAACATTTAATGCATAGTATTGAAATCAGCTTCATGAGTAGATCCTGAGCATAAATATGTTGATATTCTGAGAAAGAAGAAAAACCGAATTCAGACTCCACCTTCCAGAGCAATGGATAAGTATAAGCAGGTAAAAATGGAAATAGAATAGGTATTAATTTCTATATTTAGAATCTTATCGGAGCAGGCAGAGATTCGCTGATCATTTCGGTCTCTTATCAAAAGTGTTAAAATATCATCTAGTGATGCAAATCATACAAGTCTAAACCACACTCACCACAAATCAAGAAGGCAGATCATTGTTACTATGCTTTGACATCTAACAGCTAAAGAGAAGAATGAGATTGTGAGGAGCTATTGAATACTCCGTGGGGTTATGAAAACCCTCTATTCCAGGGAACAGATGAACTAGAAGGAGATAACAAGGCAATCCGACTAAGAACACCACGTAAAACGTACAAGCATTGGAAAAAAAATCCCTTAAGAGTGATGAAAAAATGACCTAAGATGCAACAGAGTCAAGTGTAAGCTTTGGAACCACAGCTGGCACATGTGGTATGCCGGCCCGCCGCTGCCATTAGGCTTTCTCAACCGCATTGCAGTCATAGCTTGGATAACCTGAGATATGTCTCAGCTCAACAGCAATTTCGGCTGGCACTATGGGGAACCGCCTATGAGAGGAGTACAGCTCTCCGCCTTTATCTACAAGTGCGAGTTTGCGGTCAGCCTCAAAGAAGTGTGAAAAAGCCAGATGAAAGACAATCACAAACATTTAACAGACAGAAAAATGATCACACGAAATCAACTTATAATATGGGAATAGCATGTCTACATGATATGTGGCAGTTTGGGCTAATTTCTGTACCCAAAGTAGTCTTTATTATGGTAATGCAGCTTCAAGATTGCACGTGAGAAGTCTTTGCAGAGGAAATACTGAGTGTTGCGCAGTTGTCAGGTGGGTTATCATTAGGATCGGTACATCCTTCTCACCTTCAGAACTCTTCAGGACCAAGATTTGGACACTAGAACTTGAGAATATGCAAGGGGAAAGTCTCACCCAGATCTCACCGAAGAAGAGATAATTGCAATGACCAGCATGTGAAGTTTACATTTATTGCGCGACCAGTGTCGTATTTGTAAGGCTAAGACATGTGCATAAGTTGGCAAGTGAATATCATAGTTATTATGTTAACTAAGGACGAGCGGAAATTAAAGTTCAAGCTCCATAAACCGGCAAACCCACCGTGAAAAAGAAAGTATGACTGAGGAAAACAAGCGAGAAAATCTGCATAAGACTGGTTCTATGGAAAGAAATGCCCACTCGCCCTTAAATTTTCCGTGCGTTTATTCTAAATGTGGAAGAATCTAGTTTTCCAAATTCATTTTCAGTGGAAAAACACGAACAGAACATAGGAATATTTTGCAGTACAGCCCATTTTTTTTTTTCAGAAAACATTCGCATATGTGAGAAGGCGGCTAAGACAAATATACCAAGTAGGGACATTGTGCCAATACATATGTCTACAGAGGCTATGAGAATCCCATTCCGAAAAACATAGTTAAAAGGGAGCATCCGAATATTTTCCCCCCGTAGCCAGTAATTTCTAGAATGACTTCAGCTTTTGTGGTCAACATGAGCGGAAATAAATGTTTCAAAAAGCATACCCAATAGAGGGAACATGAGAGAAAAACATCGTATATAACTGAAGCGCGTAAATAGTCGACTAACCGTTGAGAAGCAGAAAAGTGCACCCAAAAGCGACAGGAAGAAAGCGAATATCCGTTGCGTGCGCGACATCCCGCAAAAGCCATCATCTCCAGATGAGAACCATCCTCCATTCTTCCTTCAAACTTATGGAAATGAGAAAAAAGAACAGGTTCAAATGAATGAAACAATGCACCTGTTTTTTGCGTTAGGAAGTTGTCCATCCACGCTTACATCATCAGTCAATGGTTGTGAATCCGCAGTTTCCGACCGGGAGAGAAGAGGAAATCCACTAAAGGTAGAGCATTGGTTTGCGTAAAACAATGTCTGGAAGTACATAGGAAGCGATCCTACGGAGATATTGTCTTCAGTCTAATTAGGAATTTAGGAAGGAAATTGAGGATGGAAAAGAGGAGGGAAAGGAAAAATTCAGGCCACCAATGGCTGATGAAAACTTGAGCAAAAAGATAGTAAAATTTCTGGAAAACGAGATGATTAGAGCGCGTGTTGCAAATAGTGGTGGCGATGCGCGATGCCTCAGCCCAGGATGCTTAACGGATGTTTGAGTTATTGAATGTAGTTTCTCTGCAAAAGAGACTTGTGGCCCAGATAGGCTAGGGTGCACCGCACCATACGCGTCTTGGATCCCTGATGGTCTGCACATGTGCACATTTAACCTATATCGCTGTCCTCATTCTCGATAGTATGGTGTTCTTCAGTATGTACAGTGGACGTCAATGGCGATGTCCCATCCGCGGCCTCGAGAAGGACGCAGCGCGACCGCGCCGCTCACGTCGGGATCGCTGTCGTCTGCTGTTGGAACGCTATTTCTAGTCGCTTTCTTCCCGATTAGGTCAAAAATCCTTAAAATCGGGTAGAAAAGCTGTTAGATATAGCATAAAAGCAGCAGAAAACATCATTTACAACGCGCGCGGCGCGGCATAAACCTTTAATTTCCAGCGTCAGCATTAAAACTATAGTTATACATACTAAAAATGGAAAACCGACCTTAAAGACGATGAAAGCTTGCTCCTTAGATCGCCGAAGGAGCTAAAGGATGCAGATCCGAACCCACTACTTAAGCTGGAAGCGTTCGCCTTCTTCTTCTGTTCGCTAACAAAGACTTCAAGGGCTGACATAAGCCCTTTAATAAAAGGAATGTTATCAGCAAAGTCGTAATGGAACAAACTACTAGCACAGATTTGAAGTACATCAGGGGCTATTTGCCACAATGATCACCGTTGAACGAACAAAAGCACTAGAACTATTTATTGTCCTACAAGAAGGAAAGCAAATATTACAATTTTAGTGATGTGCATCCCACGAGGTTGTTCCGTGTTTGTAATATTGATAACCTTCTTCGATCGCAATCATGGCCACTGCAACACCAACGCCCAACTTCCACCCAGGGAAGACTAGCTGAAATTTTGCAAAAGATGTGTGTACGCAAAGTTCTAATTTATAACAACATCAACAAAACCAATACCTTAAAAAAGCAAAAAGCTTACCTTGTTCGACTAAATACGACACCCTATCCTATGGAAATTTACAATGTCACAAGTTCAAATATAACTAATCTTTTTAAGCTGTGCACGTTTATTTCCGCTTCCATTGAAAGCGGTTGATTGCTCCTATTCTATCCTACATGTGCTCTTATCAACGCCATGAAGGTTTTGGTCTTCGCAACAGCAATTTTGACAACATCACAAGACATGCAGAAAGATAAAGTGATGCTTAAAAACAAGGTAACATGACTCACCCGTTTAAAGTGATTCCACTGCCCACGAACATGAGGATATTCGCGATCGTACAAGTAAACATAATTCCTGCAACGTTTGAACTTAGAAAATAATCAGATAATTATTAAAACTAAACTAATTGACAAACACAGCCACCTTGAATAGGATTTCGGAAAAATGCGTGAATTTGTGAAGAGCACTTGAACGTGCATCTGCTACATTTGCGAGGCAGAACTTGGAAGCCTGCCATTTGGAGCCCAGTTTTTAAGCTTACGCTCCAATATTCAACTGTCGCTTTTGAAGCAGTGCGTAACCAGGATGCGTTTTCCCCACTCAGAATCTTCTTTAAGACTTTCGCAGGAATATAATGTGCAGTGCTGGGGCAACATTGCGCCTAAGAAACTTCAAGTTCCAGGATACGGAGTAGATCCGTGGACGGAAAAACATCTCATTTGGAATACACCTTCTTTCTCAAAAAACTGTTGAGGATAGCCCCAGATATACCGGTAGTCGCTACCATCGCAACGATGGATATGCGTCTTTTCCGCCAATGTTATCGCTTTCATCGCTGGCATATTTTGATTTATCTTGAAAAATGGCGCAGTCTGTGCACGACATTGGGGATTTTTATTCATAAATGCCGTGCTTGAACTCGCTTCGATTGTGAAGTGAACGCTTTAGCACTGTACAAGAAATTTTCTCTTTGGTAAACCAATGACTACTCGGATTCTATGGAATTTGAGAACGTGTGAAGATTAATTAACGGACAGAAACTTAAGGACAGTCCGGGGGGACATCTGATCCGACAGTACTTTTGATCCTGCACATCAATATCGTTTGAATTTTTCGCGTGTACGTGCTTAAAACTCTCCATTCCATTCGAGAAGAAGTAGAAGTCGTTTAAGCGATGTTTTTTCATGTTGGCAGGTCTCTTACGTTAGGATGTTAAAACTTCGTTGCGTCTGAGATCAACTGAACGGTGAGGTAGATTTTGTATATTATCACAATTTTGGCATGCTATCTAAACGCAGAAGTGAAAATCGATTGTTTGAGACGTACTTGAGGGAGCTACTCTGAGTGAATCGAATGAACAAGGCCCTGTGTTCGGTCGGATCAAATGTCCCCCCTAGACTGTAAATAAGCGTCTGTTAATTAACGGCGCACCAGTGCACCATTGAATCCGTGCTAACAAAGACAATAGAGTAAAACGTTCTGAGCTAATACCAAGGGTCCGACATTTGATCCGACCGAACACAGGGCCTTGTTCATTCGATTCACTCAGAGTAGCTCCCTCAAGTACCAGGGTCTGGGATTGTTACAGTTATCACGTACTTCCAACTTATACATATCTTCAGCGACAACTGCTGCTTCATAATGAATAGAAAAACAAAATGGAAGAGAGATAAAACTACGCTACCTTATCCACGGGTCCTTGAGTCCAATTTGGGCGAGACGCTTCTCATGTGCAGCTAGTTCAGGGAACTGCCTGTAGTTGTTGTAAATGGTATAGTTCGGAATTTGGAAAGGTTCATGGTGTCCATGACCCATTTTGTCCTGAAAGAAAAAGAGGCAGTAGGAAAGAATAGTTCTTTGGAACCAGACGGAACCACCAAAATAACCCCGGTTCCGTACGTCTTTGGTAGAAAATGTCACTGTTAGTCCTTCAAAGGTAATAAAAAGAAAATGAAAACACCACATCGAAACGAGAACGGATAGCGACGTCGCCTTGCCCGCGCGTGATTTCCACGTTTGCAAAACGCAGGTACGAGTTGCCCCGCATGTGAAAAACGCAGGCGTATTCTTTGTCTTTTGCAGCATCGTCCTACGAAAATCATCCTTTGTCTGCGAGAACTGTTAGATGCTGGAATGCGAAGTGCAGTGTTGGCGATTGCAACGTCACCTTCAGCTCGATGTTTGCCATCAATGCGTCTTCCCACGCGCAATTTAAAATTTATTTCATTTTTCATATTGACGTCGCTAGAAACCTCCATTTGAATATTCGGCAGTGGCTCCTTCGCTCTTTACAGTTGACACGTGCCATGTGTGTATATATGTACCTGTATATTCTGTTCCAAGTCGAATTTACTTCCAGGCACTCCGGCTTGGATGGAGGCATTCTTCAGAATAACTTATGCCCACTTCTTGATACTGCTTTATTTTTCTGAGCCTGTGCTTTCTGTTGGATTCGCCGAAGAACTGTACTGTGGTTTGGAGAATTGCTACGATGGTTAGTTCGTTTCTGTTCTGCATTAGACTTTACTTTAACAATGTTTTTTGGTCCATTAACTGAATTTGTTATGATGCAACGATACGATACCAATCACGCAAGATTTTTCGATGCTTGCCGTCCACAGAAGCCATTGTCGCTGAGGCCCTAGTATTCTAAAGTGTTTGTCATTGTACTACGTGTGGAATGAAGCACCTTACGTTGCCGTCGTTACGGTCGTGTCAATTTTGTTAAGTTCCAATTACTGGGGATAACGATGCAAGCGGAGCTTCAGCAAAGTACAGTAAACGTTGGTGGAAGCGCGTTTTTCTCGGCCTTAGAAAGTACGCGGCCCCAGCGCACCGCTCGCTCTATAATCATCGTCGTGATAGCAAACTATAGGGTTTTCTCAGTACTTGACGTCAGATAGGATGAAAACTTATCAAGAAAACTCTGATTGACACTATTCCACACTAGAGCCCAAAAATTTTCAAGAAAATTTTTTCGACGAAACTCTGTATACGGGGGTTATCTGGGTGCTGAACCTGAATATCGTGTCCACTTTGTACCGTAGCACCATTTTTGCACGGTTCCTGTAGATGTACTGTAGGTACGACAGCACGAGTTGCACTGTCAAGCAAACCCAGGCAAACCACGTAGGCGCAATATATGTATTATATATAAAATCTCGCTCATGGTCAGATTTGAAGTGCAGCAACCATGAAGTGCCCCATGGTGACAGCCGAAGAAGCGCCATTTGTCCCTCTCACCTTCTCACCTCCAGTTGCCACAAGCAATTGGAGGCGACAGCTGGCCTTCTGCCCAGTGCTAGGTGCAGTGAGGCATGATGCTCAGTGTTGGGCGGACCAGTCTTATCCGACCATCCTTTTGTGCAGGGGGAGGGGTGCTCTAGCTGTTATCCGGACCATTATTTGTGTTTTTAACACCGCACGACAACATCAGTGAACAACAGTAAATTACTGTTGCTTCTTGTCACTTTTCCCATGAAGTGTAGCACTAAATATAGTCTGTTCTAAAAGCGACAATAGTTGAGTAACCGTGCGGATACCCCTTCTTCTCTCTCATTTCTTTCTAATTGCTGCACACTTTTCGGCGTTCTTTCTCTCTCTTCTGTCTTCCCAACTATCGTCAATGGTGAAACGCACTATATTTTGAATCAAATCTGCATGCTGCTCTAGAAAATTTTTTAGCCAAAAAGTTATAGCAACAGTTTATTAAGAAAAATGACAGCGTGTGACTGAATCTCACTGTTTCAGTCTTGGGAATCAACAGAGATGAATTTGATAAATCGAAATTGTCTAAGATTTATCGAAGTCTCGCTAAAAAACACCATCCAGATAGAGTCAAGGATGCGGTATGTCTAATTTTTTCCCACATTTTCATCTCTTCAGCTCACAGATTGTTTTTAGGCATCAAAAGTAGAAGCGGAAGCTCGCTTTCGCGTAATTGCCACTGCTTATGAAACTTTGAAAGATGATCAGACTCGGTCCGATTATGATTATTATCTGGACCATCCCGAAGAAAGGTGAGAATAACTTACCTTTTCCTTCTTTCTAACACACTTATGTAGATCATGAGTCTATTTAGCTTCTAAACTTGAGCTTATTTCATTCGCCTTTAGGTTTTATAATTACTATCAGTACTATCGACGACGGGTTGTTCCGAAAGTCGATGTCAGATTGGTAATATTGGGAACTATCATGTCCATTTCACTATTTCAGGTATGTCTATGGTTCAAAAATGTATGTAAACACCAACAGGAAATTCATTCATCAGAGCGTTGTTTAATTAACAGAAAGTACTTTAAAAATTAGCGTTCGCGTTGAGGGCTCAGTCAACATAGATGTGATAGAAGTGGGAATTCTCTTTCAGTAGTGGAAGGGGTCAGGGCTGATCCACTGGCTAGTGAGTTGTGAGGAATTTGGAAAAAAAAGTAGAAAGGACGTTTTCAACACGACACGTTCCCATCTCTCGTGTGTTTACTTTAAAAGGAACATTCAGCTACTGTTCTACACTGTTAATTGAGTAGAGTGTTTCAGTACTACAGCGCAAAGCAAAAATATTCCGAGGCAATTGCCTATGCAATGACCGTTGGGAAGTTCCGAAACATGGCCATCAACACCGGAGTAGAAAGAGGGGTCAGTTTCTTTCTATTTAAGGATATCTACAGAGAACTCCAAACAGACGCAGACAGGGGCGGGACTGCGATGCTGCTCTCTTCGGCAGAGACACAAGCGCTCTGCATGTGGCTCTGGTTTCTCTTCTTCTGCGGCAGAGAGCAGAGAAACCAGACCCACATGCAGAGCACTCGTGTCTCTGCCCAGGAAAGCCGCGCCGCGGTCCCGCCCCTGTTCGCGTACGTTTGGAGTTCCCTGTATGTCGAACCGTTTTAGTGTTCTAGATGCTTTTTGTAGTTACCAGTAAATCCACCCCTGTAATATTCATTGAAATATTTGCTCATTTATGTACGAATCCTCTAGTGGTCTGTCATATTTTGACTGACAAGAGGAATCTTAACAGACCACGCATCCATGCATAGGAGGGAAATACTTTCATTTTTATTAAAGAAATCTGTCTCGGAACTCCAGCTGTGGAGAATCGCACGACGTAGTACACTCCGCCGCAGTGCGGCTTGCCACTGTAGCTCACTGTCACACCCGTACCTCATTCATCTTCTCGTGCTCTGACCAAAGCTAGCTGCACTGCGGTGGTGGATACTGCGTCGTGCAGCCTCCGACACATGGAGTACTCTATGTGTCACTAGATATGCACTCTGGTCCTTCTTTTAGAATTAAATATGAGTTGTGAGATTGAAGATCACGAGCGGAAGAAATGGTATTAGTACAATATTTTCCCGATTTATTGCACTTCTTTAACAAGATATTCTATTGGTTTATTGCTTTGGTTTTATTGCTTTTGTTTTCTTTTCATAATATGACATTGCCAGGACAAGTTATCAGGCTCAAGTCTCATTTTAGGTGCTGGAGATTGATAACAAAGGGAAATTAAAAAAGGTGAAGGGAAAGAACAATGAAGAGATTATAAGGAGTATTATCGAAGAAAACATGGACGTCAGGTGATTTTTGTTGGTTCGTTTCTGCAGTCATCAACGAATATCGCATTACCCATTACAGAGGAGGTTACAAGAAGGAATCCATATACGACACCTTGATGTGGCATTGCATTATCCTGCCGTATACAATTTTCAATTACCTTCGTTGGTATGTTCAGTGGGTGTTCAAATACTGGATTAAGCGAGAAGAGTATGATGATATTGCAAAGCTATATCTGATTCGGAAACACCTTGGACTGAATGAGAATCAATTCAATGTGAGTTCTGTGTTGTTTTACACCACTTTCGTCAGTGGGCAGACATTTGTTTAGTTGTTCCGTTGTTTTGATATTTATTCATTTATTTATTCTTATTTATATATGATAATTGATATATGACGCTCTGTTCCCTAGTTGTTCTCTTTTTTGTGTTGCTGTTACAGCGGTCTTTTCGTTTCAAATATATCTTCCGAATTCCCATCTAGGAGGTCAATCACCTCGCTCACTAAAAGATCTTGTTCAGTCAACAAAAACCGACGAGAAGTGTGTTTTAGTGCATGAGTGATGACGAACATGACGATATGCTTGCACAAGAGCTGTGGATTGCTGAGAACTTCAAGAGGTGGAAAGCTGAAAAAGATGCTGAGGAACAGGAAAAACTCGTCCAAAGTGGAAGGTCTGTGGGTGATGTGAAAAACATCGTGTGTAACTTCAGCAGCCTATTTTCAGGTACAAACGCTACAAACGATTTATGAAGAATAACACAGGAACCATATCATTCTTAGATGAGGACTAATAGAGATATATTTAAGCTAACACTGTGATCTTGTTATTGTTAAGCATAAGCTTTGGGTACTCGGACTGTGGTATGACAATGTCTGTTGATAATTGAGGTGCTTTCAGTGACATACGTTTTCATTTGTTTGGAATGGTTTAGAAGATCATTACATAAATTGTACAGCTTTGTTCTCTACTTGTGGGCAACAATTTGTTGAAATTAGATTAAAAAAAAAAACGTGGTGATCCCACAGCCCTAGCAAAACCGCTTTGAAGTTAAGCAATAAACACCAGTCAACTCAAAAATGCACCAGGGGGTATGGGTAATGATGAGGGAAAACGAGGGGTAGCGGTGTTCTGGGTGGCGGTCAAGACGCACGCTGTGACGCGACCGCGCCGCAATGGTGCGCTTCTCTTATCCAGGTTGCTCCTTGTAATTTGACGCACCGAATGGTATAGGTAACCACTTCCTTATAGCTTGTGGGTTTCGATAGCATTCATGTGTACCACCCAAGCATAGAAAACTTGTTCATTCCCATTCAGCATTGATCCTACCTTGGAAGGCCGCAGCCGCGACGCGCATAAGAATCGACCAATCACAGCGTGGCGGCGTGCCTCTTGTCACACACCCCATGTATGACTAGCAAAGGAGTTCACGGTCCGGAAACCCTGCAATTCCGTCTCACCTCTGGAGCCAATGCGGGATAGCAGGGTTTCCGCTCAACGTACTTGCTTGGTCGCCGCAAGTGGAGCACAGTTTCTATTCTGTTAGGGACTTGATGAGGAGCTCTCGCGAAGAGTACTAATTTCTCCAGAAGATGCGTCTCCTGGAGTGAATAATTCGGAGAGTTTCTTAGCCCCGCCCCCTGCTCCGCCCAAGGGCTCCTAAAAAAGTAGGGCACGGAAATGGGGTTTTTCAGCAGTCTTGCATGGAATCACGTATACCGTTGTGATCAGCAGCTCCTGGTAATCTCAAAAACGATTTTGAGGTGGGACGCTGCCTTTAAGTCGTCTTTGTATCGGTAAAAGTCGACTCTTTCTCCCTCGTTGCCAATTTCACTATCATGCGGGATTTAGAGTGTCATACATGGAGAGGGAGTTGCGGCTCAGAACTTCGATTGGCCAATTGGATGAATTTTTCAGTAGCATTGCTCAGCCGCACTGCCCTTTCCAGGTATAACGCTGAACACCTCAACATACGCAAATTTCGAATGTGAAAGAGTATGAGTTGACACCCAAGGGCGAGAAGTTACTGCTCCATCTGAGGGTGGCGAGCGTTATATTCGCATAGGATGGACCCTGCGCTTTCTTTTCCAAACGTAGCGCTGCACTCCCTGCTTCCCTCCCCGCGTTTCCCCTATCATATCCCACACTCGCGCATCCGTGGATTGCCCACAAATCTCGGAGAGTGAACAGAATCTATGTACTACCTTGTTTGTTTCGAAAAATGGACAATGTGCAGTCTTCATTGAAAAGGCTTCAAGAGAGGTGTAATGGACATTTTGGTATGGCACCAATACTTTCTTGCTGGCCTTGGAGCACTGCTTCCCGGGCGAGGAGGGATATTTTGAGTAGATCTGCAGGCTCCTGGCATACATTCACCGCCAGTACGAAATCAGGAGCAGTCAGTGCCGGACGCAAGAGTTGCTAGCCAGGAGGTAGGAGCATGGGAAAAAAGTGGCAACTCCGCCACTCCGTGGACCCAGATGGGATAATTAAAGTACCACAGGTATTATTCAAACATTAAATACTTAGAAACAAATGTTTCAAAGGTGATTACAAAAACAAACGATAAAAATTGAGCTTGTACAGTATCATATATTGCCTATTTTATGAAGCATTTTCATAACCTTGTACTTCCCCTTCCGTCCCACCTCCCATTGCGTCCGCCACCGGGAGCAATAGGCGCCATTCGAAAATGAGCGATTTGGATATATATTAACAGAAACAACGGAACCTCTGGGCTACTTATTTGCTCTACCACTTGAAGTCTCGAGTAAACAAAGGAAGGAGATTGCAGTCTACATCAACTTCCTATTCGATGGCGTGGAGTATCCGACAACTTCGCTGTATCCCAACAAGCACATCTTTTCAGCATATTATTTAAAAAAAAGACGGTATTGTTTGCTTAGAATATAAGTTTGCGATCTTTGAGGAAATCTTCTGAGGGAATAAGAGGAAAGGTCAGGATTAAATGAAAAAGAAAAAAGGATAGTATTATTCTGGAGTTAGAAATTAAAGATTCGAAACTCAGGAAAGGTCCGAGTTAGCTACCAATTAGGTACACCACGAATATAGATGTGAAGAGCGAATTTAAAAACATATGAATATTTGAGTATCGGGAAGAGAGCACTAGTATGCATGTGAAAGACATGGTTATCGTCTCTTTGAATTTTACATGGATACTTGTTTATTTATTTAACTTTTCGAAGCAAAATAAAGGTGTGCCATCGAAACTTGTTGATGACCTACTAGTGAGAAAGCAAAAAAAAGAGGATATTGTAAGAAATCAGCTAGTTCAGCAGATAAGCTCAAAGCACGATCACTGTAGCCAGAGATGAATGCTGCTGATTACAGGAAACGGATGAACGACGACTCGCATATAAGGCCGGCGAGACGAGCCATGGACAAGCAGAGAGAGAGGAACGAATGAGGTGCTCCTCACAACCTCGGACCCAGCCGCCTCCCCTCAGAACGTCCAACGCCGACACATCTTCCAGTGGTGTATTCCTGTCGCTGTCTGTCGTTAATAAATCTATCTAGTGCTCTTGCATAGCTACCGTCCAACGCAGGAATACCGCACATATAATTATATGAATACCTATATGCCTTAATTTGGAGCATTTGAAGTAAAATACTGAATACATCATTCTTCGAAGTTTTTTTCTTCCTGGGATTTGGTGCAGCTTTCGGAAGTTAGAAGCAGACAATGTGCAGGAGTATCTGATTTTTAGTGAGCTTGAATTCCTCTCATTCTCTGCTCGAGCCGCGTATTTCTTTAGCAAGAGCATGGCGACAGTTTATTAGGGATCCGAGATGCATCCGACAGGAGCCAGTGTGGCGCAGGAATCGGCCTCGTGCTGACCAGTGAGTCAGCTGTTGAGAACCCCTCTCATTTCAGTGCAGCGGCAGATACACACGCCAATTTTGTCGTGCGTGGTGCCCCGCGCTTTGCCCCTGCTGGAATAAAATTTGCATTGTGGACGATCAGCAAGCGTTCATATGCAAAACGATGTTTTTGTCATAGCTGAGAGAAATTCCAATTACAGTCACTGGCATATAAACAGAAGATACCACTTCGCGGCCAGATGTGCCTCCATATTGGTAGGGTAATATTTTTCATGCCCTAAAAAGTCATATCTGTGAAAGTTTCGTCTGGAATGGGCAGCTCTCAGGAGCAGTCACTTCCGGCTGAATGGTTGTTGTTGCCAGTCCTGACCTTGTCCATTCGTATAATAGTTTGATATACTAGCTCGTCAAATGGGGCTACTTATATTAGGTAATTTTTGTGTTTGATCGGCCAAATGTTTATAGTCATTCAAGAGCGCTTTTCTCACTCTACACCAATATGTATTGTCATCGTTCTCAGGAAAATTTACTTTTAGCTCGACTTGAGGCACTGTAAGTAGAAACGACAAAAAGCCCACTCTAGCCACTAGCTTCATTTCGCCGTAGTCAACAAGCGAGTAGTTCAGCTCAAAACGTTTGAGCACTTTACAGAAACATGAGCTGAGGAGATCGCCCGGGTTGCGCACAGGTGACAAAAAAAAACGAGTAGTGGGAGCCTAACTGCAATGGTGCATGGCTTATGCTGTGGCGGGGTTGCTTCAGTCATCCCTCATCCAAATTCACTGTAGCCACCAACTGCAGCCCCCTCTCATCTCATATCGCCACCCTCCACCTACCGCTTTCTTCTCAAAATCTTTAAAATACGGGAGCTTATTTGACAGCCTTCTCCACACTTCTCAAGGATCTCCGCATTTCTTCCTGATAATTCAAGTATGAGATTGGCCACGTATCGAAAAGCATTTAAATACACGGGTAGTCCTGTTGGTTGAGGTGTATGGATTTCCGCAATACTTACCATCTTCCATGTTGTTATCTCTAGCTAGCAGATCATCGACTGATATCCTAGAGATAACCAGAGATAATGACGCATCACGAGAAGCAGACTAGTGATAACGATATGGATTGGGGTAACGTTGTAGGAATTAGTGTGACCTAAACTACAGAAATGTAGTAACAATTCGACTGCTCTAACTCCAAAAATCCCCTTGAAAAATTCCTCCGGAACTCTGCCTATGATGATTATTTCGTAAGCAAATCGATAATCATACTCATTTTCACCGTAGCGCTTTTTTTAAAAGAATAAGCCATTTATATAAGTTGACATCCTCTTCGAATGACGCGATCCTAGCCTAACCCTAGTCGCGTTCTAGTGCAGAACTGGTATTGGATAGTTTCTGTTCAGCGTGAAATATGCCATCAGATGCCAAGTTTTGTTAAGCTTCGTGAGCTAAGCTATTCGTCACATACTAAACTTGCCCTACAAGAATGCAGCCAGGGGCAAAAAAAAAAAACGGGGATTTTCATGAGCAGCACATCACCAGTTTTTTTCTGACATCCTGGGACACAAATCATCAAATCATATTATTACTTTCCAGTTAATTTTGAAGCATAACATTCTTTTTGAATGCCATGCTTTTACACACACTCATCCGGCCTATATCCTGGTCAAGTCGTGGCGGCTGTTGCAGGTCAGAGTCCATCGGCACTGGCGGCTCTTTTTGAAGGTTCTCTGAATGGAGCTCTGTGATCAAATCTATTTGAATCATCCTCTATTCATAGTATTGTCTGCTGCTCGCATCTGGCCGGCCACGCTTTGGAGCAGGTTTGGTATTAGGTGTCCCGCAACCAAAGCCGAGCCCTTGAAAAAAAAAAAAACGATTACACGCTCTACATGTCTTTTCAAATGTTTTCTAGTATCCTCCAAGATCCTGGACCATGCTCTTGTTGGAGACTAACAGATCTGAGAATGGCTCAGACGGATGTTCATGCTGTAGGTAAAAGACCAATACCCGTCCAGCTGGGTGCTAGGTTTTACGCTGTAATCGCAGCCTGCTTCCCCTCGACAAAAGGGACATCCTCGTAAACCGCTCACTATATTGCTCACAGCTCGAAGTTGCATTCGCTTTCCAGACTGTTTCCTATCATTTGTACGTACGCCTTGACTACCACTATGTATGTTTCCTATCATTTGTACGTACGCCTTGACTACCACTATGTACTAGTCGTGCGAATGCCCACCCACTATTGTGAATCTCCACATTTCTCTAGTACGAATACTTGGGATGAACTGTGGGCTGTTTTGAACAAAACATCGGCTTTAAGTTGTTCCTGTGTGTACATACCAGGCACATTCAGGACCTTGACACTGTTTATGTCAGTAGATGTATTATGGGATGAGTATAAGTCTTGAAGCTTAGACGCTATTTTTCCACTTTTTACGTTTTTCACGAACTATGTTTCTATTATGTTTATGGCTGGCACTAACCACTGACAAAAAAGGCATGCTCATTTGAGGAAGTACTTTCTCTAAAATAAGCGAATTGGAAGAAAAGATTTTCACCGTGAAAAGGATTGCTCTGGAGAAGGTAAATAACTGCCAAAGAACGAGAATTCAAAATGAATAAGATTTTGATTATTCTTGAGTTTTGCGAAATGGATGAACTCTATATTTCAGGTGATAAAATAAGGTGTACTATGCCTACCTACAGAAGATTGATGATCATTTCTGCATTGATGAGAAACTGTGCTATAGTAAAAAAAAATATGAGCGTTGTTTTTCCTTGTTATCTATGCAAGCAATTGCATAATAAAACAATCAAAGAAATGAAAAATAGTGAAATTTGGGAAAACGATCCACTGCTTCACAGCCTTAACGAATTCACTTTTCTTTCCTTAATTCCACCCAGTGATTTATGACTCATCAACACTAGGTCGCCAAATCGTGGCCGATCCTCTGCTTTCCCAGATTTTATTCTCGTGCTATGAATAGTGATGATCGTACTATAATATGAAATGATTTTCTATGTGACTTAGCGCAAATAGACATATCCTGCTTAAAGTTTTCTTAGAGCCAGTCTCTTTTAACTAGTTTTTAGAGCCATAATCCCTGACAGATGAGTGTGTGTTTGTGTCTGTGTGGTATTGTGCGAATGAATCTACGCACTATACCAATTTTGTGGTCGGCTTCCGAAAACTCATGCAAACGTTGTCGTCGAATGAAAAATTGCGCTTGCCAAAAAAAATTGCCACATTTGCGCCTAACGAGAAGTAATACAGCTATAATGTAAACATCTATGTACGTACTATTCATCTATGCCTTGCTTCGTTCTACATTTTCTCATTTTACATTGGTTGTCAAAATACGTAAATTTGTGCTGTTTTTTTTTCTTGTTGAAATTTTCCCTCTAGACGTGAACTTTCAGCTGAGTCTTCTACATCAGAAAACAATTTCGTACTTTGTTTGCAAAATCTCGTCGCACTTGATTAGACGCATCCAGATGTGCAGTTGAACTTTGGGGTTAGGACCAGTGTGTAGTTTTGGGTCGACCGAAAAAAGAAGACTTTCGATTTTTGTTTCTCCTTTTGTCTCACGTGAGGTTCAACGTGGTCGAATCTTCTCGAGGAAACCTGTGGCCCGAAAAACGTAATGCACTAAGTTCAAAGAATAATGCCATCCTCGTCCCTTCTTTCCGCTGTAATTGAAAGAATGATAGCAGCACGTTCGGGGGAGATGCCCACGTGCTCCAGTCTCAACCTAATACGTTGTTCAATCTTCGTTCGTGTTGCTTAGTTTTCAGAGCATCCGAAGATCTGAGAACTGCTCGGAAGCATCCCGGCGCTTAATAAGAGTTTCAGGATGCTTCCAAGCAATTCCCGGTCTCAGATGTCTCATTCAAGTGAGCCATTGAGAAAGCAAATCGTGGGAGCTCAGTCATCCTGTCCCACGACTTTGCCTTGCCCCGGACTGCCAATACTGTTAAGAAGGCCCCGAAGACCAAGACTGAGGATACTATGTACCTGGGATTCGTCAATTACCGGACCTGGACTTCTTGAAATTCATTTCATTCTCGGAACAAAAAAGGTGTTTTTATGTACTTCTAAGTTCAATTGTTAGGGTCATAACGTAGTCAAGTTTATGCTCTAAACAAAAGGTGGTAATTGCCTTGTATTGGATGTTGTGGGAAACTGTGTGGGAAACTGCAACCGAAAAAAGAACGTGCAAACGTATGTCTGTGCTCGAAAAATTTATTAAATTGAGTTCAAGCGATCAAGGTGAACATCTGCAAATGACTTACAGAGATCTTTGAGCCGACATCGTATTTTTTGCGCTGGTGTAATACTTTCTGTTGGGGAGCGCTGACAGAACACTGCTCTTTCCGGTTTTCAGAACTTCACCGTTAGCAGAGATCTTGGGTCAACAGGAAAACCTATATCAGCATTAGGTCTGGATGAACCATGCGTTTAATAAATATGTCGAGAAAAAGTCAGACATCAATACTGCAGGAGATTTCAGCTTTGATTTTCTCTTATTGAAGTTTCCCAGTTTAAATTACTGCCAAGTCGGGGGAGGGGGGGGGGCTTAAGCAGCGGTGTGTATCAAATCAGCGATGTATTGGGTTGGTCCGAAAGTTTTGCACCTAATTTCATACTTTTTTTTCAAAACATGTTAACTTCATTGTGAATGGATATCAGTCAACAAAATAATTACCATCATAGTCCACGAGGTGTGGCCGAAACTCCACTATAGGATCAGCCCCGGAAGTCAAGAACTTTGGCAGCTGCGGGTCCAAGGACCTTGAAATCTCACTTTTCGGATTGGTCCGATCTTCGAATTTCATTTCTAGTAGAAACAGTTTCAGGTCTCCGAACAAGTGATATTCAGAAGGGGTTAAGTCAGCAGAATAAGCAGGGTGTAGTAGAATTTCCCAGCCTAATTCGGCAATTTTTTGGCGGGTAAGCTTTGCCAAGTGAGATCGGTCGTTGTCGTGAAGTGCAGCAACATCGTCAATTTTTTTCCGCTCCATGCGAGTTGTGGCTGCCAGTTAAAGTTAAGTTAAGTTAAAGTTAAGTTAAGTCAGTGCCAGTTCTGCAGTTAAAAAGGCTATACTTAGGGAGGTCATGGTGGCTCAGGTGTCGGTAGTTCTCGATACAGTATTCCCTCGGAATCCCACCACAAACACATCAAAACCTTCTTTCGTGCGCTTCTCCTTTCGGCTGTTTTAGAGATGGTTCTCCATGCGGAAGTAAACTTTTCTCTCGTGTATAGTTAACATACAGCACCAACTCTCATCTCCAGTAATGAGCTGGTGTGGAAAGTTCCTCCTCTGTGGACGCAGTAGAAAAGACTGGCACGCACTCAGTTCTGCAAGGCACTCAGTTTGTGTGGGACCCAACCCGTCATGAGTTTTCTGTAATCCAGTGCTTGGAGATGTCTGGCCATTATTGTACGGCTGCACCTAGGTGTATTCTACAGTTCACAGTTCGTAGTGGCACTTTGATCCAAAGTCTATGGAATTCTAGATCCTAGAGAATATCTTGGTGCAAAATTTTCGGACCAACCTAATATATAACCTTGTTCGCTACTTTTTTGCTTTTTTTTAAGGAACAAACATAAACGATAACATTGCATTTACATCATTTACATGCGCATGAGCTGCCCATTCAGTTTTTAGCGTTCGTCGCCTCTGGCCCCTCGGCCGCAGCTCGCTCAATGAGCCAGCGCTCCATGTTCGATGCGAGCAGTGAACGTATCCTTTATGCTAAGCGGTGTTTACAGGAACGGAGCCAAATCTGTACTCTACCTGTGTCGCATTTGCATACTACCATTTCCATACTATGTACTTCTGTGACACGAAATGCGATCATTGTGCTTTATTCCTGCAAGTTCCCTTGGCCCGGGGCACCTTTTTTGCTCCTTCTTCACTTAATTCTGCTCGCTGCAGTGGTTTCTAACCACATAGGTCCATGTGGTGGACCTGACTGAGGCCCTCTGACTTGAGGCCAATATTACTTCCCTAAACAGCGCTTCTGTTCCATTGAACACTGTGCATTAATTTCCACATCGTATGCGACTGCTTAGTGTCGTTAGTGCGTTAACTTAACTGTAGTAGTTTTAGGTCCATGTCAAAGCAATGGGACCGCATCCGTCTCATTGCCATCTGCTGTACTCTGTCCTTCTCTGTCAACTTTCAATATGCATTCTCGAGCACATACACTAACTCCGCTGTTCATTCCTTCCGCAGATTTCTCAGCGATTCAGATGCGGCGAATAACACCGAAGGGAACAATAGAGGCGGTAATCTTTTCGCGAATAATTCCTTGTGCAGCAGTGTTGTTAACTAGCGTATTTCATCACTCGCAAGATAACTGTGTGCGATCAGATGTTTCAATAGAAGGTGCATAATTATGTGAGAATGACCCACTAGACAAAAGAAAACACCGGAATGTTCTCAGTCTTGAACAGGAATTACCCCTCCCCGCCTCCCAAATTCTAATTTCATTGTCTTTCAATCCCTCGAATGGCCCTTTACAGGGAAAAATGGGGGCTTGTGCAAAATATGTTTCCAAAAAAAATCAATTGTATCCAGTTCTAGACGCGGGTTTCTCCTGGCTGTGGAATGCAATAGTGAATGTGTGGTTTGTTGGATTTTTCGTTGGCATTTGGATAAGCCGAGTGATGAGCGACAAGTATGGCAGGAAAGGTAAGTGATTCTTCTAACGTTGATAATCGTCACATCTCAAACTGTTTTAGTGGCATTTCTGACCGGCAACGTACTGAATGTGCTAGGATCGGCTGCCCGATGCCTGGCCATCGTGCTACATTCACCTGGAACACTTCTTGGTGCTAGGATTCTATGTGGATTCGCTACTGCAATTGGCTACTGCGCACTTGTTCTCTATCTTCAGGTACTTTCAAGCCTATAAAATACTCTGCTGGCTCCGAATGCATCATTTGAAGGATGAGAAATACACATGGGTACGCCTTCTAATAATTTCCATGTGCTTTCTTCTCTAAACCTGGGTATTGTGTTCTAATGATGCTTTCACTTCTTCTGCCAACCAGGTTGTTAGACGGTAAACTTTATTGGCCTGACGTTTCGAACAGATCGTCGTCTTCAGAGGCCTAAAAGTGGCTCGCGGTTCTTATCTGTGATTGAATCCGCCAAACGTCTCCGCTCACCCTGACAGTTTCTCAACATTACCCCAAGCTTGCTACTCCAAAAGATCCAGGATGAAGAGTAAACCAAACTTGTCGCCACCGTTCTTGCGGAAAACAGCGGAAGACTGTCGCTGCGGACAAATAAGACTCATTTGGCCGTCCGCATCTTATATTATCTACAGTCTACAGCTCGCATAACGATATGTACGGTAGAAAGTCACTGATGAGCACTCATTCCTGTTGTTCATTTTTGGGTTTCTAGCCGCAATCGACCAAAATCAAAAGCGGGCGATTGTTCGAAGGTGGGGGTAGTGTATCAAATTGAATGTTTGGAATGTCATGCTCTGTACATTGGGGAAACTGGCAGAGTGCTCAACGTGCGCATCAAGGAGCATCTAGCGAGCAAGAGACGAGGAAGCTTAACATCTCCACTTGGTAGGCACAGGAGCGAGGAGCATGGAGGGAATGATTTCTGTGTTAAATGTAATATTTTGACATATGAAACAGAGGTTTCAGCCAGAAAAGCGCTGGAAGCCTTCTGGATTGCGGCTAGAAACCCAAAAATGAATAACAGGAATGAGTGTTTATCTATCACCAGTGACTTCCTACCGTACATATCGTTATGCAAGCTGTAGACTGTAGAT
>KN726241.1:0-13565 GCA_000816745.1 Ancylostoma duodenale
AAAGATATGCATAGGTTTTTGGGAGAATTGAGATTGAAATGGGTAATTGGACTGGGGTTTCAATTGCAGCGGTTCTTCAGTGAGAAAGTGGAACTCAAATAACAGTTACAAAGCAAACAATTGCAAATATTAGAATTTTTGGCCTAAAATACTCGAATTTTCGAATAATCCCGCACCCTTGAATTTTTGGATATTCGAATTTTCGTATAATGCGGGGCCATAGAATTTTCGAATACTCTAATTTTTCGGTACCCCCGAATTTTCGGATATTCGAACATCAGAATAAATATTCTTATTTTATTCGACTCAGTCAAAACTCTACTAACGACCATTCCCGTTACCGCCTTTCGATAAATTATCATCACAAGCTTGGCCCTGAGAACAGAAGAAACTGGGTAGGATTCAGTAGCAGTGGCAGAGGTTTGTGTGTCATTGGAAAAGGGTGGATGTGATAAGTAGCCGTATTGGTGATGATGAGATAATATTCGTTGAAAGATTCCGTTGTGATGTCAAAGGCTACCAAATTATGAGCAAGTCTTTCATAGAGGTATGTAGCTACAGTCGCGGTCAGAAAGATATGATCAGCGTCATTTCGACAAGAGGGTTTTTTTTTTGCTACAACTTGCCTCTGGATTGCGCTAACCAGATGAAATTTGGATATCTATCGGAACTCTATGGATGCTTCCTAACAGCAGCTAATCTGCACAGAAACTCAATTCTAGTGGCTTTTTTAAGTCTGAGCACCAATTTACTCGCCTTCCATGGATTTTGTCTAACATATTCACTGCTACCTCCTGAGAAAAATAAACGGTTGATACAGATTAGGCACATAATTGGCTATTTTTTCCGCCAGATGTCATTGCTGCACTTTTCTTTGCCGCTTAAATGCGAGGGCTAAAGCAAATGCTCAAATCTACCAAAAAATCTGTTTTAAAGTATCTCGAGAATATTGATAGTGTTGCAGTTCCTATTTCAATGTCAGAATAGGTGTTAGTAGTTGATATCATAGAAACATCGTCTGCCGGACCGTTTGCCTTTTGTTCCAGATTACTGAAAACTTTTTTTCTTACTTTTTTGGGCTTTTTTTTTTTTTGGAAATCCCGCTTTTTCACATAAAGAGGAGAACTGAGGGACACGACTTTTACAGAAGATTACTCACTCAAGATACGATTTAGAATAACTCCTGTGAGAATCGAAATGAGGCGATCCAATTGAGAAACCATCATGTTGTTGAAAGCGCTGAATTTGGACTTGCAGGACGGTAGTTCTGTTAGAAAGCAGTTTTCGTAAATGCTATGCAGTGAGACGAAAGAGCAAGTCGATCGTCATCGAACCCTAAAAGTTTGGTGAATCAGCTCAATCCTATGTTAAGTTATGACGAAAAGTTCTACCTCCAACATGCCACTGATCATATGTTTTTGGCCGCGACTGTACATCAGTAGAGTAATGAAATGAGATGTCTAATGAGTGTGCTCATAAGTAGTAGTCCCTGAAATAGAAATATTCTGGGTAAATCCTCAATCATAGACATGTAAAGAATGCTGCACTGTTGTCTGCCACATAGTCGCAGCTGAAATTGTTACCAAGAACTGAAACAAGTACATATTGTAGTCGTCATGACTATGCCAGAATTCAGTCAGTACTCTGTTTTTCCAGACATCTTCCGTGGCTTGCTGGTAGTCTGGGATGTGTGATGTTTGACATCGTTGTAATTTCTCAGTACTACTACTATAGCAAGAAGAAGCAGGAATCAGCTGACATTGAGAGGGAACGCCTTCTTGAGAACTCGGATCATGATGAATGACGTTCTCAAGATAATCCTCCATTACATCTTGGTTACTTATGTCGAACTACGTACATATAGCCTTAGGTGCACATTTACCATCAATGTGCCAAGCACGTTCTATTTATGCCTATAAGAGTATCTATGTAATTTGTATTTCTTCAGCACTGCAATTTTCAAAAACTGTGATGCTTTACGATTGATAACGATTTGCAAATAGTAAATTTGGTACTGTTTTCACGTAAGCGCCTTGAAGTGCTCTTTATTCAACTTACCTCAAAGGTTTTGTAGGTTGCCATGCTTAACGTCGTTGTTAGTCCCCCCACTTGTAGCTTGTAACTTATTTCCTGTCAAATATCCACAATGTTTCTAATTCCTGTCGAATCTTCCCAATGTCTGTAAAAAGGATTACTGACGTACTGGTCTGTAGCGTTTTGCGAGTGCAATTATTGACTTTACCAACTGTAATGCTGATGAAATTCCAGGTCTCTGCTTCATTACCAGTTGAATGAAAGCGTTGTGATTGTGTTATTTAATAAAGTTCTTTCTTTTCGCCATTACCGAAGACGTAGTGATGGTTTGAGGTGCATGTGGGTTTTTTTCTCAGGCGCATGTCAACTGATGGTAATTCATTGACGAGGAGGACTTCGTTAATATTTCCTATTTTCCTCGCTTTCCTTTAATAACTTCAATTTCGTCATGACCCTACCTTCGGTGCTTTTTTGGTCTAAAACTTGCTCAAAATTGCTTTAAAAAGTTGGTCGTTAGACGACAGATGGGTTGGGAAGTGGTGCCAATGCAGGACAAATACCTTATATACGTAAATCTCCGGAGTAGCTCTTTATTATCAAAAATGATCTTGTTAGCCAAATTCACAATGTAAAAATACTATTGCAAGCTCGTGAATCCAAAGTATCAATACAATGTAATATATCTCTATGACTCGGACTCCGCATCTCGCACCAGTTTGGCGAAAGCCGTGTCTGGATTGGCAAGGAGCTTCGATGGTGAATCAAATTCGATGATTCGACCGTTTTCGATCACCATAATCCTGAAAAAATCCCCATTTCAAGCGGAATACTCTGCTCAGAAGAAAACACGTTGGACAAATCTTAGGCATGTACTTGGACCAACCTATCGTAATCCATAATAGTGTTCAGGCGATGAGCAATTGCGAACACCGTACTCTTAACGAAATGCTTACGGATCGTCGCCTAAAAACGAACCGATATCGTAACTGCTCATAGATGATATAAGGTTGTTGGAAAATATATATTTGATATACTCCATCAGAAATATCCCTTCGAAGATAAAGTAGACTACATCGCTACGCTGACAGAGGCTAAGGTAACGATTGCAGAAAAGGACATGAACGACTCACTACCAAGATGTATTTACATTTAGTGTTAATAATGGTATTGTAATTTACTATCAGCTGGAAGGTACTCCACAAAGAGCATGAAATAGTCCTCAACTGGCAGATCTCGCTCTGGCATTTTGAAACTATGTGCTAGCTCAAAAGAAATTCATCATTCCTCTCTTTCCCTAGAAAAAAAGAAGGAGACATTTATTCCCATCGTCATAAATGAAGGTCCCACTCCTGCATTCAAACACCGGACCTCTGGTGCCAAGGAGGCCATAATTCCAGCCTAGTTTGAGTCCCGAAATTGGATTAGTGTGAAAAGTGAATAATCATCGGACTCCTGAGCTCCACTTCCAACTTCCTTTCATAATGTGCTGAGGGTCATTGTCGTACAACTCACTAGTACCAGTGATGACGATCAAACATCACCAATTCATACAAGATTTTTCAACAGGTAAAGGATCAGCTCGACCAAGGCGGCCAGTAGCCTCACCATCGGGCTGGGATCGAGCGTCATGCATCACGCAGCCCCAAGTTGTTGGCTCTCGTAGTTTCATGCCATTCGCTTTGTCAGAGTCGTTCACCTGCCGGGAAACCGCTTTGACTGGGAGACAGTGGATGCTCTAACGGGAGTTGCTGATGGACGCGATTAACATCGCATCGATGCGGTCAGCGCCGACGCTCATATGTATTAGTCCCCTGCGCGAGTTGGACTCTGCCATTCGAAAAAGTCGGCAACGTGCTCAAACTGTATCTTATCGGGAGCAGAAGAAGGACCACAGTGCCGCAGGCGCTGTGCTAGAGCGGTCCAGCGGCCTTCGAATTCCACTTTTCAGATTTCTAGCGCTGCTAAGTCGTTCAATCGTCGGTAGATATAAATAATAGATGCACATGATGATCACATATAATAAATTTCAATAAATGTTAATCATTTTTGATTCCAGGAACTTAGGTGGGCGAATTGTACCTGTATAACTGCATCGGTAGTAACGTCGATAGCAGCAGTTGCCTCATCCAATACCAGAATTTTCGCATTCCGCAACACGGCACGTGCAAGACATACCAGCTGTCTTTGCCCAACACTGCAATGGAAAAATGAGAAAAATTTTATAACTGTAACATCGCGTTCTAGGCCTGCATATGTTTCTTCGCTATCACCTAGAGTATCCCTAGAAATCCCGGTTCATCGTTGCGATCGCAAGGTAAGCAGCGATCGTGGCGACCGCGACTACCGTAGCAGGTCATCATATGAACAAGGCTAATGAGGAGATTCTAGATGTGGGAAGTGATGACAGCAGAGGAGAACCGATGTGACGTTGCGATTAACAATCGTCTTTTTCACTTCCGCTATCACTTTCGATTTCAGACCTATCTTCGAGAATTCCAGGTGATGAGCATGGGTCGGAAACGATGAGCTCCGTTACGAAGCAGTACGATGCCATATAACGTAAATAGCAATCGATACGTATAATTTCTTTCATCGCTCTCTCATATCGGTCCATTTTAAACCATTTCTAGTTGGTGAAGTCTGGGGATATTCTTACGTCTATGACATACTTCACTGTTTTTAATCAACTCATCAATTTCTAACGACCTGTATATTGTAGCATCCAAGAACTTCTTGGAAATTTGCCTAAGTATTTAAAGTTTTACCTGATATTCTCGCCCCCTTCGTTGATGGGGTGGTCCAGTCCATTGGGAAAGCTAGAAACCCAAGGCTTAAGGTTCGCCAAATCAAGTGCATTCCAAATATCCGAATCGGTACTTCTTCCGAAAGGATCCAGATTAAACCGAAGAGTTCCCGAGAACAGTATGGGATCCTGATGGTAGAAATTACAAAACACTAGAAAAGATAAATGCATGTCACAGATTTTTTTCCACTTGAAAATAAATGAATGCTTCATGATAATAGCGGAATGGCAAATACCGTGATCAGTCATTCTTATGTTGGGCAAAATTTCAGCGCTCGACCAGGAATAAAGCTACAGGGATGGAGCGATCGCCTTCAATAAATCCGTTTCACACATTCGATTAGAATACAGAATGTCGTCATTTTAATGCACATGTATCCTGGCTTACAGCCGCCATTCTATGTACCGAATCAGCCCTTCATCCTCTCAGATGAATCTGGCTCCAATATACAGGTCCTGTGCGGGTAGAGGGCAAAGGTGAGAAGAATTCTGAACTTCCAACTTCCGAAATTCAGATGTTCTGGTGCTTTTTCGGCCTCCTGATTCAACTCTTCTAATTCCGAATTCCGAAAAACTGTGGAAAATCCGGAACTTTTGGCCGACCCCCTTCTGCTGGCTCGAGGGAATAATGAAATAAATTAATAAAAATATCTGACCGAGCGCCGAGGATCAGCCACTTTTGAAGAGTAGCACGTAGACAAGCTCCGCCCACCGCCGCGCACGTAGGTCAAACAGGTCGCATTCGCGACATAAGATATTTCTTCACTAACCTGAGGGATGATCGCGAGGTTTCTCCGAAGGTCATGCAGTCCTATTGTGGTAATGTCAACGTCGTCAATACAAATCTTACCAGAAACAGGTTCGATCATTCGGAAGAGAGCGAGAGCAAATGAACTTTTTCCTGTCGAACATATCGATATAATGATGAGTATAGTTCACGATGATACGTCCATAATAACGAACCGGCTCCTGTGCGCCCCACGATTCCTATTTTTTCTCCACCGTGTACGTCTGCAGAAAATCCTTTGAGGACGAGGTCAAGCCCTTCTCGATATCTTAAAGAAATAGATAACAGATCTGAGAAGATTGAAGTATACATAGTGCCGATCATCGTCCCACCTTGTAGCGTAATCCAAAAATTTAACGCTGCCATGTAGTGGCCAGTTTGAAGGCGGTTTTTCATTTGGAATTTCCCATGGGGCCTCAAAACAAAGCAGCTCAGTAATCGCTCATTCGCACATTGTACAATTCAAACTACCTAGTCGACGAAATTGTTCGAGATAGAATTCTATTCAAAAAAGTAGATAAACCAACAAAATAGCCATTAGATATTTTTCTTCGTCTTTAACATCCGTTTTACTGGATCTTGTGCTTGAAGGTGTTTTTTGGTTCTCCAAATTGCCATTTGATATTCGTATCAAATTCAGACGTTTCAGAAATAAACATAAAATTGTGAACTTTTTACTCTTCGACTTTTTACCCGATGACCTTCGTGTCGGAGCATGTGAGGATAGGATATTTCGTGCTTATCGACCTAATAAAATGTATTTTTGTAGGGTGTAAACCTCCGTAGGAGAAGTTGTATACTCGGCAATTCTTTCCACTGCAACAATATTGGTCTCAATGTCGCTGACCTGACGAACTGCAAAGTTTAGCACCTCTGTAACCTGAAATATGCTGTTCTCAGTGCGGAATAGTCCTTGTCGATTTTATAAAATCCAAAGCAAAAGCAAGGAATTTAAAAGAGTAGCTCACGTTAAGTGCGTAAGTGATGGACACAGCAATTATGCCGGGACTACGGACCCAACCAAGTTCCTTTGAAACGACTGCGAATACAGCAGCGAACAATATCTGGGAATAAGTCATGTACCGATAAGGTAGCTCAATCCTGCTCAGACACATACCACCAAGTTGCCGATCGCCTCAAGTCGTAGAGCCAACCATCGATAGGAGGTTATGGTGGAATGTCTGCATCTCATGAAGCTATCAACAATACTTCCGGAAGCGTTGCAGAACTCTTCCACCTGTCACAGCAACTACAGTAGCGACGGAATACAATCAAAACAGAGCAGTAAATAAATACTAAATATTTTCATAGTTTTTTTTTGCTGAATTAGAAAAACCTGTCGCAAAAAATCACTTTGTCGAATGCTCGAACACAAGCTGCTCCTTGAATAGTTTCAGAGAAGTGAGAATATATCGGAGATCTGTGTTTGTTCTCGAGGCGTTTAAGCTGGCGTGAAGTTGGCACATAATAGCGCTGGAAATATCAGATGAAAATTATTTGTGTGGTTGTAACACACAACCACAACAACCTGCATGGTCGACCATTTAATTGAAATCTTGCTTGGGGCGTTTCACTCCACTCATTTCCCAAACTTGCCACCATTTTCTCACACACAAACAGCCTCGCCCTTTTCTGCACGTTCGTACTTTGCCACATGCTTTGCACTCTTTCTCTTCCTCACATTGATCACAAATATGGGGATACTAATTGTCACGGTCACACAGATTGGTAAATGATGCTATATATAGTAGGTTTACAGTCAATTTGAACGTTTGAATGAAAAAAAATGAGCACGAATATGCTATTTGCTTCCAAAAAAGATGGGTTTCTAAGGACGGGGAGGGGGCGGGGAGAGGCGAAGAAGAAAGTGCCTTCACCAGAGAGTGCCAGTTCTGTCCCCATTGTGGCAGATTGAACTCACCACATATTGTGATGTTACAATACGGTGAAAGCGGGCGTAGCTTAAACAAACGTGGGTAAAGTGAGCGTGACTTAAATAGGGGTGAGTGCTGTGGATGGCTCGTAGCCACATTGACGAATTATCGAATTTCGCAATGTTGAAAGCCCAACGGTGTAGGACAATGGAGCGCCATCTCAGACTGTAATGCACGCACAAGGACTCAAGTCTTCTGAATTGTATGTGGAGATTGGCTGTTTCTTATTATTTGCGTTCTATAAGAAAGTTACTAAGATCGTGACCGCCCTGTGACTAAAACCATAGTGAGTAACCTGCAGGCGGAAACGTACCAAGAAAAAACAGTAGAGAGCGGCCAACGGCAATATGACCACAACGAATATTGGCGTTGATATTACAATGACTACCAAAGTGGAGATCACCTGAAACAACATACATGCACGAACATGAGCAAATGTATAATACTAACCATGCGCGCGTGTGAAAACTGAAATTCACCTGCAATGCACATGCGGCAAGGTAGCGAAAAGTCATTGGAACCAACATATCTACAACATCGATATCCTGAAGTGTACCGTTTGCAATCCGTGCAATAACGAATTCTTGGAGTTTGGAAATATACCAGTTACATTATTTTGCACCCCCTCCCCCCCCCCCTCCTGCGGCTTGCCGCGTCGCACCGCCCACGCGCTATGGGTGCGGCAACGTCCAGGGCAGGCCGCGGAGGGGTACAATCGTGATTGCGCTGTAGGCTTAAAGTAAAAAAAAAGCTAGTTCTGCAGCAAAAACTGAAAGTTGTGGCTTTTGCTCATCATTGTTTTGGGGGAGGGGGTTACTTGATGCGCTGACCAGCAAAATCATGATACTTTGTGCCGTGATCCTGTATTTGTAGGGTCACGGTAGAGATACGGTAGGAAAGGGCGAACAAGGGGTTGGGGGGACTATTTCGTATGCTGATCATGAATATCAACACTGTTTCGTAGCACACCTTCATTTTCTAGTTGAAGTTGGGATTTTCCCCTGCTTCCTTACAGTGACTGCTATTCAAGAACGGCCCGATGGCACAATATGATCATGATTTTCTCAATAAGCGCAACAACTAACTTCCAAAGTCCAGATATAATCTCAGAATTTTATTTTAAACATATTTTTATCTTTTGAAAATTAAAAAAAAACCGGCACAGTTTTATTTTGCTGGGGTTTTTGGGGCGGGACTAGCCGAGTTGTCCCCGAATGAATTTTTAAAGTCATTCTTGTGTATTATACCTTTGCACATCGATTGAGAATTCTTCCCAACGGTGTTGTATCGAAGAAGGACATCGGGGAACGGAGAAGATTTCGTAGCAGTGGAGCGTGAAGATTGCGAGAGGCGGACAGAGCAGCGAACACCAGAGTTACGAGCGAAAACACAAAACTCATCGCTAAAATATGTGGATCAGTGCTGATAGCGTGGCAGTTCATCGTCATTTAAGAAAAAAATCTCTGAATAATATTTTGAGCTCAAGGAGTTTATGTCTTCTGAAGCAAGTGAGCTGGTGCTTCGCTCCTCTACGCGGGATGTTCAGAGCATATGCAGTAATGTGGAAGCGCAATGTTTTCATAGCCAAAAACGTGAGGGCTGCTCGACGTGAGAAGTAAGAAAAGAGTGCGAGAAAAATTAAAGCATGCGCTCCTGTTGAAGCTCGTTGATAAGCTGGGAACGTTTTTGCTATAAAAATCCCAGCACATCGCTTTCTTCACAGTGATTCTCCTTCACATTATTATTTTCACTTCCTTATTCTCAATTTATTTATATTTTTCATGCAAGCGATTTGGTCGATCTCGCGGTTTCTAGGTATCTTGAAATTCATAAGGAGGGAGTTTAAATACACAGTTAGAGGGCCCAGCCTACATTTAAGTGGTCGTGGGCTTCAACTCGGAAGCTTAAGCCTAAGCCATAGCCTATGCCTATGTTTATGAATAAATTTTAGCCTAAGCCTGAGTGGTGAGACCATGAGTGGTCCATTTCAACTCCCTTGTCTCCAGTAGGGGTTGAAAGTGCAAGCGAATGAATGAAGAGCATAAGCGATGAAAAAGATAGGAAAAACGCCTGCACAACGCCATTATTAGCACGTGAGCGCTACAAAGAGGTCGCAGGTCCTATAAAAATCCGCGAACAGCTTGGACTTTGTCAGCAGTCAAACCATGGTCTCATTTTTCAATACGAACAGTAAATTTCCTCGGCACTTCGCCCAAGATCTCAAAACGAGGTCGCCTTTGTTTTTTTTTTCTTTTTGATATTTTTACAAAGCCCAGCTTGAACTCGAGAAAACTCCTGGTGTTCCCTGGCGAACAAACGACGCACATTCTGCTATTCCGAGCCCACAAAACACTCCCAGATGCACAGCGATGGATGTGTCGTTCTTGTGATGATCACGATATTCATCAGACCTGCAAGCAAATAGGTTTCTCTCAAAACCGTCGTTGAGAATGTACTCGCGGGACCCAAACTAACCACGCCGAAAGCCAAAAACTTCGCAAAACTTGGAACACCTGGAAACCCGCCAAGAAGAGAAAGAATACTGAGCTTCTCCAGTACGAAGCCGCTTTCACGTACAAGTGATACACTGACATTCTCACCTGTAATGATGCAAAAGATTGGTTCAAAGCAAGCAATTTTTTTTGGATGAAGGCATCTTAAGAAAGGGAGGGGAGAAAGGATGCCAACTTTCTCTGCATTACTTTTTCTGCTGCGTTTAAGAAACGATCCTCAAAAGACTGTGTCGGAATGGCTGCACCTACATACATATATAATACGGCTCAACTAATTCATTCATTTCATCGAAAACATTCGCGATAGCTAAGAAAATGCTTTGAAGAGTTTATTGACTACTTCCTCCTCAACCTTACAGTACTAGGCTAAACTACAAGGTTTAGTAACTTTTCATTTGCATTTTTTGAAGAACAGCAGCTCGCAATTTTCCCGAGCAAAGAAATACTGCGACCCCGAATATCGGACATAGCAGCAAATGCCTAGATTGCTCCCATCGCAGCCTTATTGTGCTTGGCTCTACAACACAAAAAGGCCGCTGACTTGTATTTCAGTTGCAGTGCTAGAGTTTCGGATTCAGATTAGTTCTGCGTCTGTTCGTGAGCTTCATACGCTAAGTCTTCTTGTATTGTATGATGAAGTCTCTTTCATTGCTCTAGTTGTAAGCTTTCGGCGTTGACTCCTTCTTCGGACCTTAACATTGAACGATCTGAATCGTAATCTCATCAAAAGTTTACAAAAAATGCAATTAAACACAGTTAACAATACCAGCGAGCAGATTATTTTTAAGTCTTCCCACTACGCCATCCATGCGATGACTGTTATACTTAACATCGAAAAACTTTGGATACAATTTCATCAATACAATCTAGTATGTAACATGTAAAGCAAAAGACTTCACCCCTACAGTATTACTTAATTACACAGTGAAGTAGCCACGCGACAACTAGAGATGAATCCATTCATACGTTCGCTCACGAAAGCCTTATCAAATTCCTCTTTATTGTTGATCTCTCGGTTGTGTCTCCATATTTCTATAGCCCCATAACTTTTCTTTACAAAGTCTGTCTGAGACGTCGATGGAGGATTGTGAAAGTCGGAGCACATTCATACGTGTTCCTCATTTCGCGATGAAACTCTCCAAAAGGAAACTCTCCGATGGATTGGAAAAGGGTCCCAACAATGGTCGGCGATGCTCATCGAGTCGTACTCACAGTGGGCCCTTCGTCTCATCTATGCACTTTTCTATATTGGACCTGATGAGGTAAACCGCTTTTTGGATTGCCTATTATTTTAAGAGAACATTGCGAGTGGTGGAAGAAATCCCATCTCCAAAGAGCCGTAGCAAAGTTCTCGAACATATTGTTTTGCAAGTGGACAGTTGCCTTCCACATTTGATTGATGATAAAGAGTGCAGGAAATCTAGCAAACTGAACATTGAGAGCTAAATGGTCAGAAATTTCTCTGATCATTCTTTCCAAAAAGGTTTCTCCGCCTTTTGTGTCAAAAAAAGTATTTTTTCCAAGTGTAGAGCAAGAACAAACCCGTTATGTTGTCGCGAGAATCTCGGTGGCTAATGTTCTGCCTAATTCTGTTAAATATCACCGCTGAGGAATTTCAAGAATTTCAAAAAGAAGGCATCTAAAACTTATGACTCGCTCGAATATAAACAGACCAAGCAAACTAACTTTTCCTGTTTCGACGGTCTCCTGTCCGATGAGTTTGCCATCGCCTTTATTTGCTACATATGACGATATTGATGATTTTGTGCTGCTGAGAAGAAAGGAAGCTAGTGCACTTGAACTAGCTACTAGAAAAAGGAAGAAATTGCAAAACTAGACCTCTTTCTCCTGTTCTTCGTCGAATCCGAGAAATTTGATTTTTTCACATCTGCAAAGCTAGAGTTTCAAATATACTGGTCGCAATATGTATGTTTTTAAAACATCTTAATATCTTCATAAAAAATGAAGAAAAAAACATCCCATCATCATCATTTTCTAGACGAAATACTTCGTCACTGTCACCACTTTCCTCCACTTCGTCATTGTCCGATTTTGAGTTATATTCTTCGACGAAATTTGCAAACATCCCACGTTGTTTCAACAAATCATTGTAACGACCTTTCTCAGTAATTCTTCCATCTGAAACAAAATATCCATCTCAAGGTGTCTCAATTTTCATGTTTGCAAAAGAATACCTTCCAGAACAACGATTTCGTCAGCAGTTTTGACATAACAAAGCCTGTGCGTGACCAAAATCCTAGTTTTATTGCGTAGAAGACCTGTGGAGCCAAGGACCTGACACAGTAATACACAACAATGTGATACATCAGTGCCCACAAATATTAATTAGTCCCGAAATCACCCAGACCGAAATTATACGGAGAAGGGAAAGCAAACAATTAAGCTGCCATTCCGAGACAAGATCTGTATGGTTAGAAAGCCTGTCAAACATGAAGTTATGTACGGGCTCTACTTGAAACCCGTTAGATGGTCTGCAGAAGTTCAGAATTCCACTCAGACGATTTCCAGCTATGCTGACAAGGGGACGATAGTTCGGATTTGTGGCGGGCTGTATACTACCCTAGGCATCTTGCGATGCTGATTTCAAATCCATTTTAACTCCTCCTTAGTCTTGCCTCTTTGAAGAGTCTCTTTTTCGCAACGGTTTATTCTAGAGCAGTACGAGTGCAGGAACAGTAGCAGTGGTATCAATTAACACCTTCGCGACAATGTGCTCAGCCGGTTGACACGCATGGTGCGACGCGTGGGACCGCGTGCTCAACCGGGTGAGCACGCTCTTTTCAGAGTTATATTTCTGTGAAGCAGTCATAAATAGCAAACTTCTATGTATTGTTATGCTAACAAATATTCAAGCTTTCTATACATGCACTGGGGAGAGCAGACCTTGACTCAAACTTTTTTAATATATGGTTGAAACATACACCAGAGAGAACGATACATATGAAAAAATACAGTCAGTATCAAGCGAATGGACGACAAACATTTGGAAACACTCTTTACCACCACAAAAGAGAAAAAGATCGGATTGAGACTTGCGCAACTTCGGGATATTATGCGGCGGAGGAAAAATTCCTACCACGTGGGAGCACGTGCTCAGGTGGTTGAGCACGAGTCCCACTTGTGCAAAAGTGCGTGTGTCCCATGTGACGCACCATGGCAAAAGCGTAAGGTCGCGAATGTGTTAAAAACAGTAGGAGGGACTGGTAAGCACCCCCTGTACATACCCCATACGGTTTTCAGGAAGTATTACGTGATAATGTGGAGGAGACCTACATACATGCTGAAATATGTGTTTGCCAACATGGGCGTCCACCGCTGAAAGAGGGTCATCCAGTAGGTACACGTCGCAATCCTGATAGACGGCCCTGGCAAGGGAGATGCGTGCTTTCTGGCCACCGGAGAGGTTAATGCCCTGAACAAAGGTGTGGAGAAGTATGATTTAAAACTGTGTACCATAGATGTACCTTCTCGCC